>JAPYYV010020683.1:5020-22463 GCA_030522625.1 Copidosoma aretas
ATTTTTAATTAATTGTGTAAAAACGTATACATCAGCAATTTTGAACATATCCGTTAAATTTTTAAGTATAAAGACTAAAAATGCAACTTTAAGGCTACTGTTACAAAGATATTTAAAAAATTTGTCAATATGATTAAATTAAAGAGTTTTTTTGACTACTTACATAATGTATGTTGTGAACAAATTGAGCGTTATAATCACGGTGATGTAACCTTCTAGATCAGTGTTTGCAAATAGTCGATACAAATGATAGGCTGCACGCAGTAATGCAACGTCATCACCCATTCACTCAAAGTGAATATTCAAATTTCACAATTTTTGCTGCTTAAGTAACCCAAGAAATTAGTCTCTGAGGCCTTTCAAGATTGGTTATTACGTCAAACACAATCGATAGATAGTAATAACTAAATGATAATATTTATATTGGTATACATATCTCTGTTAACTACCAGCATCAGTATAATATATTGAATTGATGAATCAGCAATTGTGTTTGCGCATGTGAGCTGTGCGATCATTCATTTGACAAAAACTTTGTGAACACACAGAACATCGATATAAATGACGCTCAAGTTTGTGACGTGTAAGTCCATTAAAATCTGTAAAAGTGTGTGGACACTCATCACATTTAAATGAATGCTTAGTGGCCATGTGTCTTGTGAGATCACCGCTGTGAGTAAACATTTGTGGGCACACGGTGCAGCGGCAGTTGTGTCGAGAATTCACGTGCCTCATCAAATGATTATATTGGTTAAAAGTTGCGGAACATACGGTGCAGTGATGATGTTGATTGCGCGTATGAATTTTTTCGTGCTGCAATAAACGACTCAGAAAACAGAAAGTTGTCTGACATTCATTGCAGCGAAAAGAGCCATCACTTTTCGAGTTACTTCTGTCTTGAAACATATTTGTAAATAATTAACGTTCCGCTAGAGCTTAAAACCAGCTGTATGCTATAGATGGCCGTTAATATTAACTTGTTTCGTTGCTACTAATATAGATGTCTTCAAGTAATGGTATTCTTGTGAATTGCTTTTTATGCTGTAAATCAAAGACAACATCATTTGTTTCAGTATTTTTTTTTCTGTTGCAAAGGTGTCACACGATTTTATGTATTTGACAATTTTGGTGCATGATTATAAGTCTCATTAAATTATGAAGTTATTAGGAAACCTATAATAGAAAAAACCTGTGATTTAATTGCCACAAAAACCATATTTTTCAAAATTTTGTATTTTTTTTAATCTAAGAAAAAAAAGACCTATGTTAGGATGTAAATGTAGAATTCAATAAAATATTTTGAAAAATTTAGGAAGTCTTCTAAAAACTTTCCGACTAGATTGAAATTTATCGTGCCATAAAAACATTTTTAGCATGAATTATTAATATTATTATTCTATTTATGAAAACTTACCTCATAACTTTAGATTTCTAACAGTTATAGATGGTTTTCCACAATTATTATAGAGTAATATGTCCTTGTGTGGCCCAGGCACTTTCTGCATCGAATTTTCTTCGTCCACGTCAAAATGCTTTCGATTGTTTGTTAAATAATTTTTCTTGATGTTTACTCCTTACATATCGAAGTGTATCACATGTACGTGCAAAAATTTTGGCAGAATATGCTCACGACCGATTTCTAGACCTGAATAAAAACCTCTTAACTAAACGGTGAAACGTTCAGAAAGTGATTTCGTTCGTGACGAATATAGCTCTTACACCTATACTTTCGACTAGTGAGACAGTATTAATAGTATGATGATGGTTCATTTTCATGTGTTTAGAGATAACCAGTGTTTTAGCGTTAATAGACTTGATAAACAATAATGAGCACTATGTTGAGTAAAAATAATTTTCCGAGTAATTATTAAGGTAGTACTAGCGATACTGGAATTATGGTTTGAATTTTGATGAAATTCGGCCCACTCATAAATATTGATGTAAAAATGACTCAGTATAAATTTTGTGAACTTTCACAGCATAGGAAAAAAGTTACAAACGTTTGAATTTTCATGTGTTTAACCTCATGGGAAATGTTAGTTAAATTTAAGTTACACAGAAATGACGGTTTTTATTTTCATTAAAATTGGTATATTAGAAACCAAAGACATAAGGTGTGTTTTGCCCACTTCACAATTTTGATTCAAAGATTATAAGAGAAGAGAGAAATAAATATCAGATAAAATAGATGCTTTTTCCATACATATAGGTATACTGATCCATATACCTGACAGACAAAAATATGAGGTTAACAGACTTAGCGCTAATTTGACTACCGCAGTATCGCTAGTACTACCTTTATTAAGTAGCATTGACTTAGATTTTTAAAATCTAAGTCTGTAAAAAAAAACTTGCAACCCTACTCAAATCTTCAAAACGCTTATAGTAGACCAAGGACGGTTAGTAGGATCATAATATGAATCAATTTCATGATAAATTCTCATAAATTATTTAAGAAATAAACTTAAATGTCCTTATTAACTTACCAAGATCGATCCCAAAAATAAAGTTGGTCGGAAAAATTGTTTTCATGGCGTTTCTACCTTCAATATATCCACAACTAATACCTCAAGCGATTTCTTTATCAAGTTTTTGGTCAAAAGGTATACGACATTTTTTTAAAGTGAAATTTAGTCAATTTCGAAAAAAATACGTCTATCTCTGGTACGTATTAGTAATATGCTTGTAAGGTGATATTACTCTGCTTAAATAAAAGCCGAAATAAAGCCCTATTAATGAAAACAAGTTAAATTTCGTGCGTCCGATCAGTTAGTTACAGCTCTTTAAATAGGAGAAAAATTAATCGTTAAAAATGAGATTTTGTAGATATTTACTGAAAATCCGTTGTTCGTCATTAAACTGCTGTAACTTTTGATCGGGCGCACGAAATTCAACAAGTTTTTTTTTTTAAGATATAGTTCTACGTCAGCTTTTTTTTAAGCCAAGTGCTGGAAAAAAAGATTGGTAAATGCACAAAAGTTGGGAAAATAGACACTTTAGCTATTAAAGGGATCGGCAACGACGGGGGAGGAAAATGACATTTTTACTTTTTTCCTCAGTATTTCAATGAAAATTTATTCAAATGCCTGTTTTGACTATTTCATCAGTTGGGCGAATAATTTTACGGAAGAAAAGTGCCATAAAACATTAAAATTCATTTTTAAATTCAAGTACGGGCTCGCTCCAAGTTCTGGGCATGAGTGGGTCGTATAGTACGAAAATACCCCTTCGATCATCAGTGTGATGAAAGAGCTGACTGCGTATACGTCCTGATTAATCGATTTGCCATTCCAAAATGATTGGCGCATTCTGTGGCGAGCGAATGATCAACCTAATCGAGACGATCAATCATTTACAATGTAAATAACTGATCATCGGGATGATTGGGGCAACCAGATTAATAGCTGCAGGTGCTTAATGGCTATTCGCAGTCGAGCGACCGGATATTCAATTATTTCGACGCATCGAATCGACTGCCTACCGCAGTCGGCTGTGGTTCGTCATTTCTATTCTAAAATCGAGCAAAAATATCAACAGTGTTGCAGTAACTTCACGGTTTATCGAATAAACGGGTAATCGAGATTCTATCGCTCTATAGGATTATAGGAAACAGGAAAGAGGCAAAGTTACAAGAAGAAACGAAATAGCTCGCCGAACCTCGATCCCTCCTGCTGGACAGGGTGCGATGCATTAAATGGAGCGACATTATGTACGAACGCCGTGTGATAATTACTCGCCTGCAGTTCCCCTCCTTTCTCCATACGTGCCTATATTATATACGTGGGACTCTGCAACCGTACTGCAACCATCCGGCTGGAGCTAATATATATTTCGCTAATACGTCCCCAGGCACGCAGCGCGAGACACGGCGCGGTGAAATCGGTAATAATACTCGCCGGGTTTCATTAGCAGCATTAAGCGCGTGCAGGGGAGGGTGCTGCTGTTGCACGGCTCTAGGGGATTCCCCTGAGCTCGCTCGACCCCTTCCCATCTTTATCTCCGCTCGCTGTGTGAGCCATACCTCAGGGCGCAGGGCTGTAGATTCTGGCGCGACTCTTGCTCATGGGTATCCAGGGTGCTCGCACCTATACGTGTATTATTATCACCCGATGGAGCGAGAATACTGGATTTATTGTTCTTTTTTTCTCCGTTTCATTTGAAAAGCAGAACATACTCTAATCTGCGATTAAAGGTAGAATTATTCATGGTTAGGGGAATAATTTTTCTGGATAACTGTCGGCGATCTTGCTCACGATCTTGAAATCTCGGTTGGAATGATAGATTGAAGCAGACTCGCAGATTATATAAACTTAGTACTAATATGTGTTGTTTGAATCTCTTAAAATAAATACATTATTCCAAAGTGATAAATGTTTGAAACCTTTTTGTTCCAAGTGTTGCAACTCTGACGATTGTCCGACTCTGCCTTGAAATTGTATAATTTTCTTGTGGCATGAAAATCTTCGTATCATAATTTTGTCATGATTTTCATACAGCAGCTTTCTTCGAATAACAAAAAAAACTATAGTGAATAACAACTCAAAAACATCATCGAAAACATCTCGACATTTCCTAAGGCGATCGCGTATACAGAGTACTCGCGACAGAACGGGAAAAAAAAAGGACATACTTACCTCTGCGAGAGTGAGCATTGGACAATTTATCGTCGTTATTATACCCGCGCAAACGTACGTGTGCTCAATACCCACGCAAGTTGGATGTTCCGCTGGCGAACTCGAATGTGACTGCTCTGGCATTAAAAATGGGCCCGCGTGTGTGAGGCTCCTCTTCAGGTACTTAATGCTGGCGGCACGTGTATGTATACGTGCACAAAGGCACACAGATGTACTTGAAAAAAAGGAGCAGAAGAAAAAGTGAGCTGAATGTGCGTCGAGAGGGCAGACGGACCTACGACCCCCTTGTTGCGAGTCCGAAGGTTCACAGAGCCAAGCGAGAAGACAAAAGGGAGACAGACGGCTGCGGTGCGTGTGTCTCGAAGGGACGAGTCGCGAGTAGGCGAATTTATTACAACAGTGCGACGAAAAGCTATGTCTCCCCGCGTCTCCTCCTTGTTGTCCGATATAGTAATCAGAAGACCCGGTTGTGGGGAAATTTTTTGAATAGGGAGAATGTTGATGATATACATGCACGCAGGGAAGGTGACGTACAGAAAATAAGTTTAGGAAAACGAGTTCTTAACGCTCTCTCCCTTTTTTGTTTTTCTTCTTCTTCTTCCGAGTGCACAGCTACCATAGATGGAAAGATTGACATAAGAGGATCATGTAAATTTTAAAATTATAGACGAAGGAACGAGGATTTTTCATTTTTATCCTTCAAAGAGTTTATTTTGGAGCAAAATACTCCCTCTTTGTTAGGATTTTCGCTCTTTGATGGCAAATTTCAACTTAAATTTGAATAAAACTTATTCAATGTAAATAGGATCTAGGGAAAAGCGAATTTTCATTAGGATAATTAGACTAGAACTTTACAAAATTTTGGCATGAAGAAATCAATTACGCAACACTACAAAATTATTGTCCGCACTAGTCCAATCAAACTTTCGTTTTATCAACCACCCACTGTTACAGCATGAATAATTTTACGTTTAAGTTCCCGGTTGTCAAAACAGTCAGTTTAGTTTCTGAGACGAGGTACTAAAAAATCTCCAAATAAAACGAAAAAGTACGAAAGCAACAGGAAAAACGAACACTTATCACGAGAAGATAAACTTTTCAGTCGCACATGCACGCTGTCGCGATGAAAGGGCGGGGGAAAAGGGAAAAAGAGGAAAAAGGGGCAGCTGGAAATGGAAAAAAGAAGAGCGAGAAAAAAGAGACGCCGAGCAAGGGAGAGAGAAAATAGCCAGGCGCTCGCGAGCCTCGAGACGAGAAGAAAAAGTCCCGATGTCAACGGCGAGATAAGACGCGCGGACATGCAAACAGAGTGCGCTCGGAGTGAATATGCATTCTTATTCCTCGGACACCCCCCCCCCCCTCCCGCCTTTCCTGCGTTCCCATGCGCCTATGGTACGTCGGTCCATACTGGTGCATGCACGTATGATTTATGCACGTCGACGTAGGGGTCGAGATAGTCCTTTTTGGACTCTCGCCAGATTTTTCGCCCCCCAATGGGCGTCTCCTTTTCTGAAAAAGCGTCGAATTGCTATATTTACCATCGCTTCTGGAGATATGAATAACGATTAGCATTGAAGGTGTATCTCTTTTTATCTTTGCGTTGTATTTTTTCGAAAAAAAAACACATACGTGTTTTTCCACTATTGGATTTTTTTTCCATTACTTTGATGTGCAAAACTGATTCGGTAAAAATAGCAGACACGAAAATAGAAAAAAGATAATCCCCGCGATTTCTCGAGAATTCACCGGGAAAAGGTGGAGCCGCAGGTATTCCCTTCGACGCACGAAACCTTCAAGACGTTGCATGCATCATGCCTCTTTCCTTGTTTCTCCACCTTTATTGGAAACCTCAGTGGATGCCATGCGAGTCTATTTTCCAAAGTGCGCAATCTCTTTCGTTGTTCTCCTGTCGATGCACTTGTCGATGGAAAGCATACGTTTTTTCATGCATTTAATACGTACGTAATGATTCGTAGATTATTATTTTTTTTTTGTACAGTTTTGATACGTTACTGCAGTGCAGCTTTCACAAATGTATAGACATTTTGAATGGTTACATCGAACGATTATGCTTCTAAACGATATCGTACGAACTCCAAACAGCCAATTTATTTAAACGCAGTGTTCGAATGAATCGGGCTTTTGTCAAAAAATGTGCCCTTTGGAATCCACCTTTCTTTCGCTCCATCGTTTAGTATCAAAAACCCGATCGATTCTTCGGGCAATCGACCTACCGAACCACAAAAACGCACTGCCCCCTATTCACCCCATTCTAAAGCCCTCCGCCCCCAACATCGCCGCCGTGGCGATAAACTCCGAGCGAAAAGCAAAAAGCTTCGAGATAGCAGGCCCAGGCGCACGGCTGGAGACAGTAGGCAAAATCGCGACTCGCGCGCGGAATGCGCAATGAGCGGGCAGGTCTGCCCCCCCCCCCCCACTCGCGCGCGCATGTGATTAACCGTCTTTTTAATAGAAACAATATCGCCCGCCCCGTCCTCGCGAGCGATCGCTGGAAACCGGCCAAGCCAGCTGGCGAGTGTATATATACATGACCACCCCGAGCTCCGACAAATTGGCCCCGCCTCGGCCCGGAGAACAAGAAGTTCGGCTCGGGCCGCTTGTGTCGAGTGCACGACGCCCGGACTACGATCCATACGTACACTGAGGCCCTCCTTGAATCCAAAGAGGCTTCCGACGCTCGACGGGGCGAGTCATAACTCGTCGATTTTTTCCCCCCTCGCCGGGGATGGGGCCAAATTACGCTTTCACAAGCTGCTCGCCCCCCTGCTCTTTTCTCGGATGTTTTTTCCGAGCGATTTGCATTTTTTCGGCCCGCCCCCCCCCCCCCCCCTACTGGCAGATGGAGGATCTCCTTCTCTCCGGCCTCGTTTCGAGGGATGTTTACCGGGACTGGGCGATAATATCGATATCGTCAATTAGACGGGCCATTAACGTTCGCGTTGTGAGAGATTTGAATGAATTATCACGGTGATTTATCATAATGACAGCACGCTTCGACAGTCTCTTTAGAAACACGTTGTTTTCAAGAAACGCATTTAGTCGGGGTTAAATCGATCGCGCGATGAATAACTCCCGGCTCTGACTCTTTAAAGTTGCTTGGTTGCAGGCTATTATTTTTTTAATGACTCGACGAAGCGTCCAGTGCCATCTGCAACAGTAATTAAGGCGGATCTTTGGTACTTCGTTAATCGCTCCTCTCGGTTCTCGGCTTGCATATTTATGACCATCGCGTCGTCGGTGGGACTGAAAAAATATCGAGCGCACTGCCAATTATACCTGGTAACGATTATCAATGGTTATGGTGTACTTTATCGTTGAAAAAAGTGAAAATATAAAAAATATGGGGAATTTGTTGCAAAATTACTACGTGCATTCATCGTTATTACAGTGCAGTAGAAATTTAACTATCTCTCGCTGATTTAATTTCTGCGTTGCATCTCGAAGATTTTGCTTCCTTTGTCTCAGCTTTTGTAGTTACAAGAGTCTTACCTTTTGATAATAATATTGCAGTTCACAGGGCTGGGAATATGTATAGCGTTGGCAAGATTACGGAGAATACGTACGAAAGCTCATCAGCAATTAATTCATCATTCAGAATTTCGCTCAAATTTGAGACATGATGGTGGAAAATTAGATTTAATTATCTGTTTGTTGAAGAATAATAACCTTATATCCGGTAAGACCGTTATTATAATGTTTCCTAAACGATGCGATAATAGAGCTTCGAATTGTAGATAACAAAATTTCCGTAGCATGTAAAACAATTTATTTTATCACTGTTTGAAATATATACGCATGTTGCTGAAATAAAATAATCTAGCTTTCTCAAGTCCAACGGCCTTGATCTGTGTAAAAAATAGCATGTCTACTAATGACATTTCTGAAAGTTGATGTACAAAGTTATTTCTTACTTTCTTACTTTTTACGGTGCATTTATAATTACCCGACGAACATTTATTGCTTGCTTATCACCTAGTACCAATGGAGTTAGAAAAAAATCTCCATCAAACAACAAATACGAATTTTAATATTTTGATCGCGAAATCAAATCAGCATGAAAAATTCATTCGAGCATCAGCGCTACAAAAGTTGACGAAAAGTGCAACAAAAAAAATCAAACTTCTGCATTCTCACCATATTTGCATGGATGAATGAAAAGAGAAGTGAAGAAAAAACGAAAGCAATAAGTTGCTCGCAACGAAGTGAAGAGACGCCTCGTGAAAAGTTTGTCCGTTTCAAAAATGAATTTAGCAAGCCAAATCAGCCGGCGTCTCTGTTTTACGCCTCGAAAGTTAAGTAGAAGACGGACGGGATGGAATTCAATGTACGCGAGCAAGTATACGGTTTGCCTTTTTAGTAACTCTAAACGGGGAGCTTGAAAGAGTGTAAATATTAGTCGAAGCTTTAGCCAGGATTATTCTCCGAGCGCTTGACATCGATCGTTCTTTGAATAATTCATGAGGTTGACTTTGAGTTCCGAAGATATTAATTAAAGAATGTGCCACTCCAGCGCTGTCTGCATAAACGCATTAAATACCGATTATTATACTACTGGCAGTATCTCGTTTCGTAAATTTCTTGATCAGAAATAAACTACAACAACATAAATGTATTTGCTGTCCGAGCGTTAAATCGTCTAGATCGTAGTTCTTCTTTACCCGTAAAATAAAGTTGTTGAATACTTATCTGTACTAAGAATAATTATCTGCAGTATGTGGTTTTTTATTTATGCAACTCTAATGTCGACTAAAAGTTAAACGTTGAAATTAATTCATCAGCCTGTGAAGCAATAACACCTCATCTTTAACAAACAATCGTCGGCATGATTAATCGAGAAGAAACTTTTACAGTGCTTTGATGTCACAGCAGTTACAAAAATAAATCCTGCAGTAAAAATCTCAAAATTATAAAGTAACTTTTTTTCACAAAGTTTGCAAAAATTTCAATTCAGTAATGTTTCAATCAATATTTTTCCTAAATTTTTTTTTTTCAACAGATGTACAATCTTTGCATCAACTTCCCCTCGTTCTCAAATCACGAAACCATTGTCATTAGTTTTTTGAAAAAGTAAAAAAAGTAATAGCAACGACAACGAAGCTACAACCAAGTCTAACTGGTCTACAGTATCTGCGGCACATCGTTAACAAATCATGAGCGAAGGCAAGGGCTCTTCAGATCATGCCCGCACTTGGGACGTTTGCCAAAAAATTTGCAGCGATTACCTCTATCTCGCGTTACACGAGATCACCCGCACTGGCTACAAACCTTATTTCTGCACCGTGTGCTTGGAAAATTTCACTCAGCACGGCGAACTCACGAGCCACATGGCCTCTCGGCACACCCACCGCTTCACCGAGTGTCCGCGAATTTGCACCCGAAGCGGTGATCTCCGATGGCATATGAATTTATGGCACTGCTATCGTTGCACCGTGTGCCCACGAACTTTCTCGCTAAGGAGCGACCTTGCGAGGCGCACGAGCACTCAACACTTCTTTCGGTGTAGAATGTGCCATCGAACTTTTAGGACTCTCTCCGATCTCCTGTGGCACAAACGTGTTACCCATCATGAGCGTTGTGACGGATAGAATGTCCGTACGTACATAGTCTTGTGAGAACTATCGAAATATATGGTTCATTATTGAATTACTCGATAAAAACTTGATCAGTTTATCAGATAGCATAAATTATACAATTAAAAAAGGTATTGTTTTGGTGTTAATATTTTGTAACGAGTTTGATGAGGAGCACGCCAAGGTTATTCTGAAAAATAAATAATTGCTGATTGTAAAATAATTAGATGCGTTTAATTTTCCCTCTATTGTGACGAATGTTGAAAAAAGACGTAAAATACAAAATAATGGATTTCTTGCTTTTGAACAACGCAGTCGCAAAATGTACGTTAATTTGTAAAAACAGGTAGGAGCCCGAATTTCGCATACCACGCAAAAACCTGAACATAATTAGACCAGAGTTCACGGAGTAGAAAGAGAATAGAGGAGAAATGAAAGGGAGAAAAGTAATTACAAAATGAGTGGCTGGAAACTCGGTCACATTGTTTCAAACGTATGTACGTATGGTCGTTGAAAATGTATTTCGTTAATTTCTAAATTGAATGCAAAATTTTCGTTGCACTGCAACGTTAATTTGAATATCGATGACATGAAAATAAATTTGCAAATTAATCGCGTTACTTTAGTTTTTAATAAAAATGTTTGTACTTCTGACGAACAATCAGGCACGCATTTTTGAAAAATGAAAGAAAACTAGTTGTTGAAAATTCGGGATCCAGTCCTTTGTATCCCTTAGGTTTTTTCATCGATATGCTCATTAATCATTTATCTACTTATAGTTGAAAATGGTGAATAAAATCGAAATAATTTTGTATCCCTCCGCTCTCGCTTCACAGATAATCAGCTACGACTCGTCCAGGGGCGGCGTGTCCGTCGTGACGGAAAAAAGCGACAGAACGACAAGCTTCCTGCTGGTGCAATTGGCCCAGAAGTCGGATTCAGGGCGCTATACGTGCAATCCGGTTATTAATTGTTTTAATATGATAGCAATAATAATAATTAATTTAATAAGTTTCTTAATTGAATACGATTTTATTTAATTTTTACAGAGCATCGGTCAACCAAGGTCCATCAACGTGCACGTGCTCAACGGTGAGTACAAACATCTCTACTCTCTCTGTTGCTCCCTCCTTGCTATTCTTTTCACTGACTCCGTACACGTGCATTACCATTGTTTTTTTTTTACTGTTATTTTCATGTCCACTGTTATCGGATATTTTCGACGAGGGGGAGATTTTCCGCGCGAGCTCCGTTCGATCGTATTTCGACGGTTCATGAGGAGTTTTGAGAGTCTGAGCTCCTCTCCGAGCCGCGCGGGCCGGAAAAAAAGAAACGACCGTGTCTGCCTTCCAAAGCCTTATCGGGTGCAATAGCCAGTCGGATCGCCCGCTGCCTCAGTCCCGAGCTGTTGTTAACTGGATTTGTTTTGAGCTGCGTTTGACTTTGTTTTTTTTCGGGCTTTGTATTTATTTTTTTTTTTTTTTTTTTTTTTCCTCCCGTTCCGGTGTTTTTTCTGTCGTGTGCGCTTCAAAAAGTAGTTTGCGTACTGTAAATAAATTCGCGTTGAACTTTTCCTGCCCGCGGCTGAATTTTTTAGTTTTTTTGTTTTTTCCGGCACAGCTCAAAGTTGTCGAGTGCGCTGTTCGTTGGGCCGTTGATGATTTTACCGCACCCAATACGTATTTCCACGTCAAAAGCGGAAAAAAGCCCCGGCCTGGCCCGATGGTCAATCGCTTTTCCACTCGTAAGTATCGGCCCGGATGTATTTCAGAACGTTCCATCGGAAACTTCCGCCGCAAATTTATCTTTTCTCATTTTTTTTTTTTTCGACCGTAAAAATTTCAAAGCCCCAGCTTTGGAGCGCCAACCGAGGCATACGACTCTCGTTCGATTAACTTTTCAAGAATAAAATCCCCGAACGGATCCCGTTCCGGCTCGCCTCTGTTTTTAAAGCTGACCTACTTGCTTATCAAAATACCCTCTCCGCGTATACCTCCTCTCCTCGAGCGGCGCGACCGTATCGATTATTTCTCGAGGGACTCGCTCCATTGAGCCCGCTCTCGGGCCCTGGCTGAATATTTTTCGAACCCTGAAATTTTCAAACTCCCCGATCCTTCTTCTCCCCTCAACGTTCGCACAGCCAAATTGAAATCAGAGCGGGAAAGGGACGACCCCGGGAAAATTGTATATTTAATTCCTCGCGCTGAAAAAAAAAATCTGCGTGCAGAGAGCAAGTACTTACCGGCACTCGACTCGAGGGGGGAAAAAAAGAAAACATTCAGCGGGAAAGGTGTCGGCCGCCGAGAGTCAAGACAGTCCGCGTCATGCACACATGTACGAGGTGGGCGGGAGTCGTTCGCTTTTATCATTTCGACCTCGTTTTCCCGGGGGTTCGAGGCCTGGGCTCCAGCGGCAAGACGACGCGGGCTCTCTAAAAAATGCAAAGCCACCCGCGCGCGCGCGCACACCCGCACGCGTGGTACAGCCGACGTCACTCCGGCGCGGCACGCGAGAAAAAAACCCCTCCCCCGCGAGCGCGCGACGTAAAAACAGAGCCACCGGCGCGGCGCGACGAATTGAAGCGCGGTCGCGTGGCCCCAGAGCGCCACGATTCGCGACGAGGCCGGATTTTCCCGCAGCCTAATCGCTCGGGCTACTCCGCGGGCTCTGCTGTGTATTTTTCACCGCGCCGAGCCCCGTATTATTAATGCTTGATTCTCATTTATCGCCCAGCTCCGGGGGCCGGCCGGCCGAGTGAATCGTGGATGTCCGTCGAGTCGCGCGGGAAATCGCCGAACTTGATTTTCCTCGTTTTCCTCGCCGGGAGTTAGTGTGGCTGTTGCGCGTAAATGTCTAGTTGATGCTGCTGGATCTTCATTGGGTTATCGGAGAATATCGTTAATACAGTGCTATGGTTTTCCCTAGTGTTGTGACTATTACGATACCGACGAAAAATTGATCAACCGTACGAAATAGCCTATGAGTGTTCAAAAACAAAATACATTGGCACTGTTGCATATGTAATAAACATTGAATGACCGATCACTCGGAGGCCCAAAACCAGCCGACCCATACATTTCGACTACGAATCGACCGCGCAGCGATGACTATAGTCCCAACCCCTGACCAGAAAACCACCACAACACCCCACAACAACCCCCCGCGGCTATGCAGCACGGCGGCCAGGCCCACCAGCCCCGCTTCTACTCCCTGCTGCTCTGCCTCTGTCTGCTGCTCTATTAGACCAGCCGAGGCTCCACGGATACGAGAGCGCGAAAAGGAGGAGCCGTCGCGCGCGCGCGATGGAAAGGCGAACGCGAGCCAGGGGTTTTCTTCTTTTCCCTTCCCCGCTCGGCGGCGGCCCGGGGCGAGCGATTCGGCCGTCGTGAACGAGCGGACGTCCCGTCGGGGGTTCTCGGGGCAAAACTGCGGCACGTCGCGGTGGGCGGGCCGGATGGCTTTTCGTTCGACGATGACCTCCGTTGACACGCGTGGGGGAGAGCTCGATTAGTCGCGGGTGCTTCGTGCGCCGTGTGTGTGTGCGGATGAAGATATTCTTAGCCACGTGGCGGCACTTTTTGTTCGGTTTGAATTTTCCTCTGCTAGTTTTGAGGTACGGAGTGCCAGGGGATTCGAAGCAGTGGAACGTTCCCATCCGATTGTTGGGGAGGTATTCGGGCGTTGAAATATACATATCATTTTGATGGATTGAAAAAATGGGGGGGCTTTTTTTTGCTTTCGTTCTGAAAAATGGGAATTAATTTTTTTTTCAGACTCGCTGCTTTTTGACGCGTACGGTTGAGCTCTTTTTTTTCCATCAGACGATAAGAAAACTAATTTTGCTTCGAAACCAAGGTGGGTGTAATTATCGTACCCGTATTTTGTGGTCTGAACAATGCCAGCCAAAAATCAATGACCATCGTTTTTGTCTAAAATTATCAGGCTAGATTTTATCATTTTATTGGTATTGGTTTTGTTATTTTTATAAGCAACACACTCAGTGACTTTGACTTCCACGAAAAAAAATTGAATTCGAAATTTTTTTTTTAAGTAACTGGGCAAGAAGTTTGTACATTTCTCAATCGAAAATCACGTCATTCTTAATTTAATCGAACGATTACTGCCGTTTCAAGAAACATTTGTCTGGTCAATTTTGTAAATATCATCGTCACAAGTATTTGCATAGAATGCAATTATATTGTCCGATAATAAGCTGTTGTTTGTTATGTATTTTGTGCAATAACTTGAGTTTGGTTGTTTCAATCCAAACGTTTGTTTCCTTAAAAATACTCTATTGCTTCGTTCCCACAATTAATACTCATCATTTGATAAATATTTATGACGACTGATGAAATGTGAGTCGTTACGATAATTGTAATGCAATGATATTACTTATGATAATAACTTGAGGACAATGTGAAGATAAATTACTCCAAATTTTATCAATCATTAATCGATACCAAGACGAAACAGAGAAGAATAATTTTTGAAAAGGATCTCGAAGTCTGACAATGATATTATGACGATAATTATCGACAATTACATTATGATTCGTTATTACAGTAAATAAATTTATTAATCGAGAATATTATTGAGGAAGAGTATTGAGTGATCTGAGAAGCATTAATATGTATTCATCTTATGTCATTTTATTCGATTATTTTTACAGTACAATGTACGCCAATGTAACAAATAAATTATTTCCATTTATTTTACAAATACTATGATTTTGCGATCGTGTATGAGTTTTTTAATTAATCTTCATCATATGCTTTTATATTGTGATACTAATTTTGTTTCTTATTCTTACTTAAACAACATTCAAATAACAATTCAACCGATTGAATGATATTTCGAACTGAAGCGAAATTAATCGCATAGTGTTCGTTAGACTTACGTAGGAATTTCACTCTAGGTCCAACGAAGTCCGCATTCTCAGAAAATGTACACTCTCGGCGAGTTTTTATCTTTCAAATTAAAAAAAAAAAAACACGTCGAAGTCCGTTTCAATCAAATACTGCCATTTTGATGAAAAAAGAAAATCATATTTCGCTTGTAAGGATTTTCCCAGTAATCACGATTGTCATTATTAATAACTGAGAAAGAAAGTCGAACAAAACTTGTGATACGATTTTCGAAGGTTTTACCGATACTTATACTTTTGCCACGTCAGTTTTCGATATTGGCGCACGAAGAGAAGCACCAGATCTTAAATATTTTACTTAAAAATCCAGCCAGCCCCGCGCACCATTCGAAATACAATACCACTCCCTTCAAGCAGCAAATGTTAATCGAAGAGAGCCATATTCTAAATCAACAGTAATTTCAACCTCTAAAAAGTATTGCTTCCATCAGTCTCAAAATGGAATCGGGAAAGAAATGGACCTCATTAACGAGCACACCCCCCCACGGCTTCCCCGACTCCTACAGAGCCCCCCCCCCCTTCTTTCAAATCGATAGGCCGCGAGCGCTAAAAAGCTTTTATCGGACGATCAGCCCCGGACTATTTACGCAAGATGATGAGGTAGGGCTGGGTCGGCCAATCGGTCCGCCAATTCCGACCGGGATTACGTCAAAGTGCCAAGCGCGCGCAAAAAAGCCCGTCCTCTTACCCCTCCCCCGCGAAAGTAACCACCGCGGGAGAAAAAAGCTCTCCGAAGATGTCCGCACCTCGACGCGGACGGTCGGGTGAACTGGCCTGGAAGGTCTCGCGGTATGGTATAGGAGTGTATTTTTACGGGCTCTGTAAAAACCACTTTTGTCACAGCTATGAGAATCCGATTTCCATCCTGCCTGTCGTTCTCCCGCGACGCGCATTTTACACGGAGTACACGAGCAGACGGGCCGAGACGTCGTTTTAGCTCTGCGGAACTGGAAAATTAATCCCACGACGGCTCGCCCGATGCGCTTCGGAGAAGATTCGCGCTCTTTTCCCACGAAACGGATTTAATTTCTGCGCAATAGCACAGCGGCGGTGGCTTCGGGTCGGAGAGAGCGCGACGGAGTGTACCCAGAGTTTTCGCGGTAAAAATAGAGTGTCCGAGCCGCCGTGTATCGCTCGGGGATGAAGAAACGGACGCGAGCCAGCGACGAAAGGGGTGTCCCGATGAATATCAGTTTCGAAAAATAACGCGCTCCAATGAATCCGGCTGACGTTGAGCTCGCGGAAAATACTTGTGTATACGCGGCGCAGCGCTGCCGATGGAGGACGCGCTCGGCGTTTCACGGCCGTAAAATTACCCCGATCACCTGCATCCCGCGGCGAAAAATGGAACGAGAAGCTGCTGCCAGCGGGACGTTTATCTGGCGCAGCCGACGATATTTTCGGCGATCCCCCGCTGGGTTTTTTGTACATGTTTTGCTCTCTTTTTTTTTTGCACCACTCCCCCTTTTTTACGATTTCAATGTACGTCGTGCGCGAGCCCACCCGGGGTTTTTCGGGGCCGGAAGAGGGATGTTCGGACAAATGCAAATTGGAGCTGATTCTGTGTTTTTTTTTTTCGCTAGATACCGCGGCGGTCTGTTGATTAGCATTCTTAATGATACCCTCGTGTGCGTGTGTACCGAGTATTATCCGTGAAATCGCGCGTTTGCAATTCTGCACGGTTGTCATGACCTTTCATCGCGCGTACGAATAAACGAGTTCGTAAAAGCATCCATTTATGACCGACGAATCGCGTTCTTCAATGGCTAACCAACTCGCGCAAATTACATCCGCCGGCAGTTCATAAATTACTGTTTCACGCTCCGAACGTACTGGAGTCGCGGCAAATTCAATCCCCTCGCGTTACTAAATCGTCCCTCATGTTTTAAATACGATTCAATAAATTCATCCGCGTTCGCGAAAAAAAAACACCACGCCCACGGGTACCCAATGCCCCTCGCGCAGAGAGGAGAAACAAAAGGCGGCGTCGGAGCACGAGCATCCGACAAAAGACGCTTCGAGAGAGAGAGAGAGATCCCACGGGTGGAAGGGAAAAAGCAGGCGCGAACGAGCGGTACTCCCTAATAGCGGGGACACGAGCTCCGCGAGAGCATCCGGCGGATCGTTAAGTTCGATACGCACCTAGGTACGACGGGTCCTGTTGCCGCAGTCGGGAATAATCAAAAGAAGGAGCACCGTCGCCGTCTCGGCCATGCGTTTTCTCCCCGGAGTATGGGGGGGGGGGGGGGGGGGGCTGTGTCCCCGCGCACCCGGCGGGGGCAAACCCGAAGACG
>JAPYYV010020686.1:0-13340 GCA_030522625.1 Copidosoma aretas
TAAGCCTTTACGCACGAGTTTCGAATACTATTTTTCCGTCTGATAACCCAAAATCAAGCGGTGAAAGTGCTATTTTGAGGTTAGAAGACGGAAAAAATATTTACAATACATTTAAATTCTCGAATTTTTTTAGAGCGAATTGAATTGTTCAAAAACTATCCGGTGTATAGTTTTTATTTTCGGACTTCTGTTTTAACAGGATTAGAGCTATATTGTTCTGCAATGTCAACATCCTAGCCCGCTTGCAACAAAAGTTATTTAAACACAACAAAAATTACGTTTTTCGTGGTTTTCTGCAATTTACGACTGGACTATTAGTCGTAACGAAACCATTTTTCAGGTAATTAACTGAGCTACAACTTTCACGCGAGTCTTTTTGCTGTGTAATTGATATATTATCTTGTATTATATGAAAACTGAACAAAAATCAGATTTTCGCTACTAATTTATTACTAACGAACAACGCAGAACAACTTAGCTTTTAATTTCTGTACATACATATCATGTAAAACACCATTTCAAACGAGGAGCTATTGACTCATAAAATCATTTGGACACTCATCAACAAAATCAAATGAAATCATTAAGAAATCACTGAAATCATTGAAATCATTTTAAATCATCTCAAATCTGAATAACTCGAAATTAAAAAATTTTCTATGAAATCATTTGAAAATGTGATATTATTCTTAATAATTGTAATGAAAGTTTGTCAGAAGATGCCAGCAAGGATTCTGAAAATATTTCCGAGTATATTAATAATTTAGAGCAAGAAGTGATTCATCAATCACCTAACGACTTATCAAATACAAAAATGTCAGTAACAAAGCCCAATTAACTAAAGATTTGACAATTATTTCAAATCTAAGTGAAGGGCTCCATCTAACAACTTATGAAAAAATTAATTAAAAAATAGATTTAAAGAGTCCTTTTATTGTTGTTAAGGTGGTTCATGCGCGACTTCCGAGTCAAATGTGCGACTGTGAATTTAATTTTCGTAAAATTTCATAATTTATTAATCATTAAATGAAATAAAGCCCTACTATCAAATTTCTGATCATAATATTTCGTACAAAAGTTGCTAGAAACGATTTTTTTAAAATTGCATTTAACCTCAAAATTTCTGCAGACAATGCTATTCTATGCCTTTAACATAGGGAGTGCAAATGTTCGATTGCATTTTCATCAATATCTTTAGAATTAGACGGTCATTCACGTTTTCCCTCGCGTTTTCCAATGTACCAATCACTTTGAGATTGCACGAGCTTTATTGAATTAGTTTTTCATTCGTTTCTGACAGGCAAAATTATTTATTTCCCGTAAAGAACGTAAAAAATATACTGCTCTCCATAACAGTCTATGTTAAGACAGCATTTTTAAAAAAGCTTTTTCTCGAGTTTACTGCTATCGATTTTACAGAAATTTTGAAGGAAAGTGTATCGTAACCCAATAAACAATTTCACAAAATTACATTTCATTCTGACAACAATTTTTTCACGCATAAACCACTTTAAAGACAAAAACAATAATGAGTATGTGATAAGAAAATCATCTTTGTGTTGGTTACTGAGCAAAAACCAGTTTAATTTAAGTAGTGATCGACTACAACGAGTTAGAGACTACGAGTTGGATAAATATAAGAAGTTGAACCAAAGTATACCTAGTGATAAAACATTGAATTATTTTAAACGAAATACTGAAATTTTTATTGGGGAGTGGTGTGTATTCCAAAGAATCGATGGTCCAAAACACTACTTAGGTCGACTTAGGTTGTATATTAAGTTTCGGATACATGACAGGTTCAGCAAATAAAAGTTTACTCTAGTAATTATGCAAATTTTTTTGAAAATTCAAGCGATATAGGAGTTCTCTGTCATTGGTATGAGCCCTTAAAAAAAATGAATCAAAAAAAGTCAGGAAAATTTTTTTTTAATAATTTTAAAATAATACCCATGCAAACTCATGGATAAGTATACACAATTATAGATATAGTATATCTTATCCGGATATTACAAAAAATTTTGTTGTAATACCTGACAACATTTTCAAGCAAATTGATCATTTGTTTTAAATAAAAGAAAATTTTATGAAAAAATTAATTTGTTATAATTTATAACTTTAAGTTTCAGTGATTTCATTCAGTAAACAATAGGACTCATTTGAATATGAAGTTAGGATAATTATTTAAGATAAATAGTTTTAAAATCACTAATAATCTTTTACACTGAATTGAAATCATTAATAAAATCATTGCCAGTACACTGAAATCATCAGGAAATGAAACAAACCTGTTGAATTTCCGCGATTTTTTTCTAATTTCATGGCTTTGACATCATTATGAAATCACTTGGAAATCATCAAGAATTATCTTAAATCTGAAATCATTTTAACCCCCCAAGTCAATGTGAATAGCCCCTCGATTTCAAAGCAATTCCAAAAAAAATTACATAAGCCTTAGAGCAGTATGGTTTTGACAATTCTACTAGTCTAATAAGTAGCACCACTTTATCCCATTTATTAAAATCAGAAACAGTGCATCCCTCTTAATCCGCAACGGACTTTGCGCACACCCAAGGATCATCCCAATTATTTTAGGCGCACTCATTGTTAATCCACTTTTGCACGACCAAAAAGTCACCCCAGTAACATCCTTGTTAAAATACAACCAAGGGCGAAGTTGATTTGGAGTACCGAGTTACAATCAACTCATTAGTACTCGAAGAGTTTTCAACATAAAAATCGGAAAAAATTCAGGAATGTTTCCCAGAGCCCTTAGATTTCCACAGTATTAGTAAAAACTCCATATGTTATTTTGTCTACAAAGAAAACGTCATAACCTTAAAGGTACGAAATTCATAACTTCAATTAACAAAAGTCTACAACGAATTGTCGAAAAACCAAACATTTTTAATATAACATTATTGACTGGGTCAAAGTCTAAAAAATAAGAATAAAAAATTTCAAATCATTTCATGCAGTAGAAAAAACTTGACAAGCAATTTTGAAAAATGATTTGCATCGTAGCATGGAAACTTTTTCATCATAATTTTGTTAATACCTTCAAAACACTATCCTCGAAACATTAAACCCCAAAAAGATATTTTCTTGAGAATTCAATAAGCTTTCATTTGATTACTTATTCATTGGCATTTCACGATTGTTTTCATGTTTTATTTTAATGAAAGATACGGAGAAATTTTCTGTTCATAGGGAAATACACGTGAATCGATATTTCTCGGATAATATAGGCAGGTGTAAGCTTTCATGCTTTGAATTGTTTTGAATTACCTGACAATAAAATGAAATTTTTGCGGGCACTTACCGAAAAAGGCTTGAGCTTAGAGTAGTCGACGAAATCTAGTCTTTGGTCTTGCATGAACTCGACTGGCTTTTTGTCCTCTGGAAGCTCGGCACGAGCCACAAGAGAATAGAATGTCTATAAAGAAAAAGAAAAAAAAGAATAATTTCAAAACTATTCAGTCATTTAGTGTTTTGACACTAAAATAATGTAGGCAGCAGCTTACCAGAGCAGGCCAAAGAACGGCACAGGCGGCGGCGACCCCAGCTTGGCTGCCACGAAGAGACTTGCCATTGATGCGAGGATGATGGTTGTTATTATTAGCGGAATTGTTTTCATGATCTATAGCAATAAGGCTTGAGTGTTTAGGGTCTGGGCGCTCACTCCAATGCAAACCTTTCTCGACGAGAAAAAAAGAAAATACGGTATCCCTGTGAGGCGACAACCACTCTCGTCTTTGCCACTCGACGTCGTCGTACTCCACCAATACCTGAAATACGAAATAAATAAAGAAATTATTTAAAGTAGAAACAGCAAAACTAAGAGAATAATAAATATTATTTTTTTGAAGATTGATCAGTTACGTGACAAAGCCTTTTTATCATTCATAATTTAAACAGCTTATACACTGAGAGAAATATTCCATAATTTTTATCGTGATTGTCCCTACAAAAATTAGAGCGTAAAAGGTAATCGTGGGACACAGCGACATCACATAAATTATTGACCTAACCTTCACATTTTTTTACCGTGCAGACAGTAAAAATTATCTGGTGCCCAACAAAATTTCCCCTCACTCGAGCGAATAATTCACTGCATGCATTAAATTAAGCATTTTCCAGACGACCTAACCTGACGTAGGAGCTGGGCTACCGGTAGCGTAGTTATTGCCAGCTATGCACGTAGTTATAAAAAGTTTTCTATCTCAGCTGTTTTTTTATTTTCAGAAAAACTTCCTTGAACATGGAGGAACAACTTTGTTCCTGAAAGTTTTGTCAAGCTAAAACTTCCCCGCTAACTTTCTTTCGTTGAAGTTTGCGAGTTTTGTAATCCGTGCACTGTCAATTTCTAATATAATATTAATTAATTATGAAGAACTCAATGAATTCTGTTTGACTCATCAGCAGCGCTCAGGTATTTCACGTACACATATCAAATTTCAGACGATTTCGATCACGATTGGCTGAGAAACAGCGATTTATGTTTTTAAAAGTATTGAATTTGAGTTTCAGGAAATACGGTTTTTATTAATTTTCATTACTATAAGTATAACTCGGATCAAAATGTTGTAAATATAATAAAAGTGCAGACTCTCGTTATTTACAAGCTATTTTTTTTTAATTCGATACATTTTTTAATTCAATGCATGCAGTGAATTATTCGCTCGAGTGAGGGGAAATTTCGTTGAGCGCCAGTTTTTTACTGTCTGCACGGTAAAAAATTTGAAGGTTAGGTCAATAAGTTACGTGATGTAGCTGTGGGCCACGTTTTGGTAGGGACAAACATGATAAAAATTATAGAATATTTCTCTCAGTGTACTAATCACGGGGTTTCTATAATGCAGAAATTTTTGGAATTATTGATTTTGGTATCCACGTAAACATAAAACTTTAGTTGATAAACAGATGTAAAAAATCCATAGGAGTGTATATTTCTTATATCATTCGTCAGGAATTAAAATGTCTGACATACACTCAACTTATTTCGTTTGTATAAATAATACTCAATTATATGTTATATATTAATCATAATTGTATATCAAACTGGGTTCTATGGGTCTAAATTATGAAACTAAAGCTAAATGTATAAAATTCCAGAAAAAAGTGAATCTAATTTTTCCATGATTATCAACTCCCGCGCGAATACATTATCTGATCGTGAATATTAGTCATTCAAAAAATGCATTCTAATATTCCAACAGAAAAAAAATATGGAAATAATAATTTGTTAAAAATCTAAAAAAAATATAATTTATCATTTTTAAATAAACAATTTTTTGTTTCATTTATTATTGTTTGGTGGATTTCACGATGATTTATATCTTTCATGTAGAATAATTCTACTGCTTTTGGAGATCTTATATAATCTTATATAACTACAATGTACTAAACGACTTTACGACTTACGGGCTAATTAATTGATTCATATTGCATACGAAGTTTCTTTAGGTGGAAGTATCGTTTTTCTTTTGATCAAATTTTCGTATTATGAACCACCGATGTCGGTATTTTCAAAAATAAATATTAATCAATTATCGAGAACCACCAGAGTCTAGTAGGTCCCTCGCCTATACCTTTCTATCTCTATGTGAAGGTAGTGTCTGATCCCATCTCACCCCCTATAATTGTACCTTTTGTATGATTTTGATGTGGTTCTTTAGTGAAAGATTCTTTTTGAGAATCTAAAACTTGTTGGATAAGCCAATATTGCAGCGGCATTGGGTCAGCATTAAAGTACCACCTTCCCAGAAAAAGAGACTCGTTTTAAATTACATGCCTTTAGCATCGGATTGTTTTTTCTGGTAATTTCCTACCTTACCCAAACACTGTTTTTCATTTATCCAGGCTTTTTACAGCTATTGGCCTAGTGCAGAACCAGTGTCGACACCTAAAATGCGATACCTGTCGGATCAAATCGGCGAACTCGGACCCCCAATTTACGTGGACAGTATCGAAGTAATTTACTTCAACAATAAAATGATTCTGAATCGAATAAACGTAAAGAAGTTACGTTAAAACTACTCATGGAAAAAAATTCGGCATATTTGAGTTATGTTCTGGATACTGTCGGTAATATATATAGCTATACTCGGCCGTGTTGGTTATGCTTCCACTGGTATACCCGCTACTCACGCTGCAGTAGTTTCGCGTATCCCGTCCTTTCAGCTGCACGAGGCCAATAAGGCTAGGAAAACTTGGAACCACTAAAAGAAAAATAATAAGAAATACCCGCCTCAGAACGGCTTCTGTTTAAGGTCTCCGTTTAAAAAAGCTCAGGAAAAATTCTGAATGCTTACATTAAGAATAGAACCCTTGACCCCAAGGGCAGTATTGCCTCTGTATGAGGGCCCTACGGTCGGCAAACTCAGCACAGATGGCGTAATTTTAAAAAACACACCAAATTAATTTGGAGCGAAATATAAGCAAGAGTTAAAAAAACCGTCCTCGAATAGGGTTTGAATAAACAACCTTCTATTTACAGGACAATTAGTATTAATATCTTATAAAAAAAGTGTCGTATGATTCTAATGACAGTGTTGTAGTAAAAATAATAGCAATGAGGTTTTATAGCTTCACTGTCAATTTGTTTTCACTTAGTGCAACATGTTTAAGGCTCTTTTCAGGTGCAATGACTGAGCAGCGTTATAAATAATAATCCTAACAAAAGAAATCCATGCTTAGGTCCAAATCTCGGCTCAAAACATTTATTGAATAAGACCGAAGAATTTTGTAATCGGTTGAGAATTATATAAGCATATTCGAATCGATGTGTAGGCTGACAAATTGTCTTGAGATCACGAAATAGTAGTTTTCGTCAATAATGCGCATCTCTCCAGGCCGATCTCCAGATCCAAGGGCGCTTGCAAAGCAACGCTCGAGAGACCGTTGTGATGGCCCTGGCCGAATGCACATTAGTAGTGAATGCTTCTTTTTCTACCAAGGGTGTACTAGACATTCAAAAACGCCCGAGACAGGAAAAAATCCTTTTTATTTTTCAATTTTCAACCGATTACAATAAACTTTGGCTTGATTGAAGCCTTGGAGTATCATATTTGTACCTCTTCTCATTATTTTGAATAAATATATATATATCATCAATAATTAATCTACACTTATAGAAAAAAGATAGAAGGTAAGTTACTAATTCTCGCCACTATGCAAAATACTATAATTTTCTGTCTAAAACGTAATATGTCAAAATTTCAGTTTACTCATTGCACTAGTTTTGATAAAAAATGATCTTCTGAATGATTGTAATGGCTGAGCACTCTCTTGAAATCACGAAATATCATTCTTGTCCCTCAATTTTCAACCAATTACAGTACACGTTGGCTTGATTGATATCTCGATATGTCAGCTTTGTTCCTTTTCTCATTATTTTACGTGAAATGGATCTATTATTAATAGATAATTAAACTTAATTGGAATGAGGTAGTCGGTAAGGTAGAAATTCTGCCCATACAGTGAATGTCCTTTACAATGAAACTCTTTCTTTTTAGTGCATTCAAAAAGCATATTTTTATAATTTTTTATATTTGTTTATTGAATTGAATTATTTAAATCAATCAACTATTGATTGTGTTAGTGTAAATTGTAAGGTTTTTCAAAATAAGTGTATCAAACACAATGTGAATTAATTAGGGTGCGATTACATAGTGTCTTGAATTTGCCAATGGCGAGTCACCACAAGTTCTTACAGGATTTGACTGACCAATGGCGAGTCGCTAAAAGTTCTTGCAAGGAATCATGGTGACTCGCCATTGGTCAGTCTGGCAAGTTCAAGACTATATGCAACCGTCAATGTCTACAATTTTTTTTTTAAGTAAGACATACTTAGTACCGCCCGCGCGAACACGCTCCGCTCCGCGGAGCCGCGCTCGTAGTACTATCGTCGTCTGCGGCCCCCGATTGAACTCTCGAGTTATATACGACTGACCCTCCGACTGACTATCCGGACTTCGATCCGGACTTTATCTTATTTCATCACTACTTACTCGCTTGTCAGTGCATCTGTATATACATACAACTGAACATTGCACGGAACTTTTACATACGTTTCCCTCGCATTTTCCCACTACACTAGCATCAGTATTTCTTTGGCTTCGTGCACTAAGATGAAAGCTTTAAGCTCACAACTTGTTTTAAAAGACTACAGAGGGCGACATCTTACGGAGAAAGTCGTGGCATTGTGGCAATGGCCGGTGCATTTGAGCTCCGCCTCCTCGACCGTCGCCTGACTATAGGCCGCACCTCTTGACTGTTGTTTCGACTGCGTTGCCAAGGCAACGGCTGCCATTACTCTACACCCACCCCCCCCCCCCACCCTTTAAAACCAGCGCCAAGGTGTAATACAGCTGTATAGTAGTATCTATCCTCCCGTCGCATTAGCGTCACTTGGCAACCGAGGTCGGAAGACTGGGAAAGAAACACGCGCTATCTCTCACTCTGCTGACCGACATATGTTACTTACACGAATGAATCCGCAAAAAATTAAAATTTTGGTAGTTACAAAAATATACACGTATTTAGACTACTTATAGGGCCGTTAATACTATCAGTTTTTAAAAACTGTAATTGACGGTCAGGTTATCTGACATGTAAATTAAGTCATTTCATTGCGTACTTGTTACCATGTCACATTCAATTAATACAAGCGTTCATGTAATGAAAAAAAAAAAAAAAAAAAAAAAAAATGATTTAATCATACTATAGACGGTACAAAATTCACATTACCAATACATTTATTTGATCGACTCACAAAGATCTTCTCTTTCTTGATTCTTGCGAGTGCTTTTGAGTCATATGTTTTCTCTTACACTGTATTAGTGAGCCCTCAACCTTTTTTTTCATATCGCTTTCTTAGTGTTATTTTTTCTTTACTTATTAAAACTTACACGCTGTTTTGTGCATTGTTTCAACTATCTTTAACTTTGATAGTTTATTTTTACTTTCGTAAACATCATTTTTTCAGTTTTGGTATTTACACATTGATGTAATCTCCGATGTAATTTATAGTTATTTATTATTCTTGTTGATTACTGTAGCGCTTGGTCTTATTCTGAAATAAAAAGAAGCCGAAACGTTGTTTTAAACTTTGAAAGAAGAATTCCAGATATTAAGCCATCTGAGTCTACTTAATATTTTCGTTGTAACGTAATTTAAAATAAAAATAGAACATTTTTTTGAAAAATAATCAAAAACGCTCAAAAAAAATCTTCTATTGCAGCTCAGAAAGAGTTATGTAGCACTAATTATAATTAACTTAATGACCAACAAGATGCAAAAAAATTTGTACTTTATTTTACTTAATTTATAACTTGTAATCAATGTTTTCTAACTTAGAAAAAAAGTAATTTCAAAATTGTAATCTTACGTGGGGATTGTGTTTAAACGTTTGAAGAGAATATTTTGGAAAACTGGACCATGAAAACTATGACAAACACCTAGCATACAGGTCGTGTATTCAAATCCAAAATTGTATTCAGAGATGGATCGATAGTTAATGCACACACCTAGGGCGGTAAAGTAAAGAATGTCCCAGATCGCATGTCTATTGCAATCTGAGCATTCTTTACTTCCGTCCATGGTTATGAGTCTGTTTCGGGCTAGGTGTGGTGTAAAATCATTTTTTAATCACGAATTCGTAAAATAATTGTGTATGTATTTAAAATATCTAAATTTAACAGATAATTTTTTAAAGTTCGAACGCGGACTTTCTTACCTGGGCACACTATCCCCACCTGATGTTAGAAACAACCCCATTCTTTAAAGACTTGGTGTAAGTAGACGCCAATGACGTACATTACATATAGTAGCAAACAGCTGATTCAAAAATTGCTGTCATAACCCATGTCAAGCTGGGAAATAATTAACAACCCTTGAGTATATATATATATATATATATATATATATATATCTTATCGAAATCATACGACAATGAACAAAAGTACATTATAAATTAAAAAACAATTAGATTATTTTCATCAATGATATTTATGTACGTACACATATAAAATCTCAGACTTTTTTATTAAGAGAGAGGCGAGAGAGGATGTGTGAGACGGAAGTTATGTTAACCGAAAGCCGTTTTAACATTCCAAACTTTTCTTTTACTTAATGTAATTGGATTAAATTTTGTTGGTCGACTTAAAATGAAACATACAAACGCGCTCGACTCTTAGATTTTAGAAAAAAATTAAGACAGTGAAGTTGCATTGTCAAATATAACCACATTCTCCCACGTGCTCTTGAATAAAAAATAGTTGTAAAGCGATAGCAATGCAGTGAAGCACTGTCAGCAATGGTGTATGTTGTTATTAATAGTCTGGCGATTGCCACTTTTATTAATAAAGTATTTTTTACGTTCTAGTTTTATCGACATAAAAGTGTATCTTAATAATTTTTTTTCCGCATTTTCCCAGTTCTGAAGCATCCAAAAAATGGGGAGAGGGAGGATTCTTCAACTGAATTAATTTATAATTCATAATATACGACATTCGGGGTAATGAGTTGGTATTACATTTTTCACACATGTGATAAACTTCAAATTAAAACAATGAATCGTATTCGTTTAAAATATACAAAATTTTTCATGTATAAGCAAATAAGGTATAATTTAATGCATATAATGCATATTTTTGGAAGCAGTCGTAGCTCCTAAGGCGCTAATCTGAGGTACGACTGCTTAAGTGAGGTGCAGGTTCGAAACCCGATAGGAGCAACGTATAAATTTTTGCAGAGTTGGGACCAGCTAAGATTTGTTTCCAAGTCTTGCGGGTGGTTCGTCTGCACCACAAGGCGACCTAAGGTAGGTAGGCTCCGTGGGCGCCTTGGGAAGATGCGGGATTTGTTAAGGACTAGTTGGGGTAATGTGGGATCCAGGGGTGAAAAGACAGGGTATATAAGGAATTAGTTGGAGAGGGGGGGGGGGGGGCAAGGGGCAAGGGGTATGGATCACGACCGACGGGGACCAAGGGCAAAGGGGGAATAATAGGGGGGGTTGGGGGGGGGGGGGGGGGGGGGAGGGGGGGGGGGGGGGGGGAAAGGGGGGGGTGGAGAGGGGGTGGGGGGGGGGGGGGGGGGGGGGGAAGGGGCAAGGAGTATGGATCACGACCGACGGGGACTAAGGTAAAAGGGGTAATAATAGGTGGGGTTAGGATCAAAACTCTCCACACCAAGGTGGTAAAGGGTGTCCGTAAAAATAAACTCAAGTTGGTACACGGGTAGGGACATACTAAAAAAAAAAAATTTAGCACACTCTTTAACTATAAAAATAAGTTTCAACCTTTTATTCGGTTATCTAAGGATTCTATTCATACCTGGGAATTTGAGGTTTGGATTGCTTCAGTCCTACCAGACCCTCGACCAGACCACCATCACCGTCGCTGAGTATGCTGTACTTGACTACAATGGCAGTATAGATATGACGTAATGCTCGCACTGAGAAAACTCGGTAGAACGTGTTTTTTTTGTTTTTTTATACATCGGTCTTCGGTTAGCCAATTTCTAATTTGCTCCCACGTAGATCGGAAAATGTAATACACGTCCTAAGGAGTTTTGTGTACATACAGTGGTGAACAAGCGAAGGATGTTAAAAAAATAACCATGGGGTGGGAAAAAGGGCGGAAGAGACGAAGTCACGTTTACAACTTGACACTATTCAGCTTGAGAATATATTATACACAACGTACTCTTCACGTACCGCCAGATCACCGGAAGTTGGAGGCCAGCGTCTGACCTTGCTTCGGTCACAACTTCTCTTTATAATACTCACTCAGTCGATTATTCATTTGTATTTCTGTATTTCAAGACGTACTTGTTAATTTTTTGAAATCTAGAAAACCATTAGTTTGGACTTGAGTCAGAAAATCAGTACAATTTTAAAATAATAACGTGTGGGAAGATGTTTTACGGTTAAAAATGAGGTTAATAATATATATATATATATATATATCTATTATATACTGACAGAAAAAAAGTTATGAAAATTTTAGACAAATTCCAAATAAAATTACTGTTCGGCAATTTCGGCAGTACTTACTGTATACAAAAATGTTTCTATAATTGTTATAATTTTTTGCTCTCAGTGTAATAATGATATCATGAAACGCATATTGATGACTAGTATATTAAAAAGATGAATGTTTTATAATACAAGCTTTGATAACAGGATCATATTTTAAATTTCAAAAAGTATCGATACAAAAACTAGGAAAAATTGCTTTAAAGATTTTTTGTCGGTACATTTATATTATATTTCCATATCAATATCATAATATGTTATACAAGTACCCGCATACGTATATTAACAGGACGTAGAGATGAAAGTTCTCGAAAGTTCCCTTTGCTCTAAAAAAGCGAAAAAAAAACAACATGAATTGATGCACCGAGAAATCTCTCTGCGTAGTGACGTGTCCTTTTCCATATAGTGTGTTGGACCTCGGTTAGAACTAAACCTCTACCTGCCTCTACCTGACTGTCCATACCAAACCACTACTATACCTCCGCTGGATTAGTACAGGAAGGAAAACGTCAAGGACACGCACACACTGGTTCATCTTTCGAGCGCGCATGTGCAGTGCATACCACAGAGACCGTCACCTTCTTCTCCGTCTGTTCCTCTTATATGAAACACATGCATTGCATATACGTTGCGGAGTGCTTGCAAAGAAGGGCACAGCAAGAGCTGCGAGAGAGAAATACGCGCCCGTTTGGCGTTGGAGGTCATTGGCCCTGACGTGTGCATAGAGCGTGCCGACGACCCTACACCGCTGCTACTACATACCGATACTTCCCTTTTCTTTAGAAAATCTCTTCCTCTAAATGTAGACGTACGTATGGAATATATAAATGTGTGTATGACTCAACCTGTAAACTAAATCGCTAAATCATACACTGCACGAATGTTAACTTCTCGAGTTGTCATAACTAAGGTAAATGTACCAGTACTTGGCCACCAAATTATTGGTCCCAGTACTTGGCCACTATCACAATTTAACGATTCGCACAAAATTCTTCAGCTGTAAAAATTCTTTTTTTTAATATTCACGCTTAGAAATTTATACTTTATTTTTAAAAGTTATCTTAATGATATACTTTACTCAAAAAATTGATAAAAAGTGTTTCTTGCAATTGACTTTGATCGGCTGACCAGGTATTGGGACATCTGTCCACGTAACCTCACTTTTGGTGTGTCCCAATAGTTGGCCAATGTTAATTGTGTGCAATTCATACAAACGGCCAACTACTAGGACTCGAAATTCTGGCCACAGGGACAACCTTTTTCTACAGTGGCCAAGAATTGGGACATTCGACCAACTCGA
>JAPYYV010020690.1:0-13694 GCA_030522625.1 Copidosoma aretas
CCATGCAAGAATGTTGCCGCTCCTCGACGCCCAATACCACCAACTACGCCACCAACTACGCTGACTCCGAAGAGGCGACCAAGGAAGAGGACGCCGATACCACGCTAGTAAAGCTGGATAGGGTACTTCCAGCCCTGACAGGTTTTCGACACAGAGTCCTAACATCTGAGGGACACCCCGAACCGTCATCACACAACTTGCATCCCTCTTCGTACGCCCCTTGCCATGTTTAAAGCCAACCCTTAAGGGTCACTTTTAACAAGATGTAAGGAAAAGATTTGGAAACAAATACCATCGGCAGCTGTAAGCTATGAAGAGAAACATTTGTTTCCTTGGATCAAATTCCCTATAGCCCACCGGATAAGATACCCAACTTTAAATCTTAACATCCAAGGATTAAGTTTTGGTGCCGCATGCGGAGGTGCTTTTTTATCAAATTATTTTTTTTTTTTGTTGATAATACGATTTTGTGTGCTTACACAAAACCATCTTGTATCGTCGCAAAAATTTTTTTTTTTTAGTCTTGGAGCATTCTCTTGCATGTAAAAATTTAAATGGATATCTATGTAGATCTCCACGCCACGGTAGGCCTGAACAAAGAAGACGTGGACCAAAAATGGATCCAAAATCGGCTAACGCAGAAAGTTTTTTCGTCATTTGTAGATTACAGGAACGTAAAAACTGGAATCCTAGCTGATCGGATTTACAAGTTATAAGCATTTTTGTGTTTCATCGTAAGTACCGTAATAAAACGCACAGCGAATCGCTTTAGTGTATACATGAAAGCAACCTCTAGAATCAAATATGAGAAAATTTGATTTATCCATAGCAAATTTGTATTTGAATTTACTCTTTTTACATAAATTTATAAATACTTTTATTTACGGCTCTACAAATAGTGACATTTTCAGATTTTTCCGCTTTCATATTTAAGCTAATGAAGGTATTTTTTTTTTTATAAAATTTTCTAAGTATAACACGCTATTATTAAAATCTATATCAATAGTAGTCTCATAAAACATTTTTTTCTACCACTAGGTGTGGCATGCAAAAAAAAAAAAACTATTAAAAAACTTAATCTGTAAACTACATATGCAACGGAAAAATAGCTTTCGAATAACTAAGTTATTTAATATTTTCCACTTTATAAATTACAAATTATTTCTTTTACTATTATTATAAGCTTTAGATTTTATAATGCCTTCTTAATGTTCTCATAATAAGAAAAGGGACAAAGTTTGTGGACTTTGTAGGAAAAATTTTAGTTTTGGTAATATTAAACCCAAATAATTTTTAGTTAATAAACCTACTGAAAATCTAATAAAAAATTTATATCAAAAGATATTAATCTAAAAGACGAAAATTATCCTTTAAGTATTTGCAGATCATGTTACTTAACACCTATTGACTTTAAAAAAGACATTTTTAAGAGGCAACTCCCAAATATGCCGAATTATAAAGATTTGACGGTGTCAAAAGGAACTCGTTTGAACAGAGGTGTCTGCGATTCGTATGTATGTTTAACTGCTAAATTTAAAGAACACGTCAAGATTGAGAAAGGGCGAGGTAAATTGAGAGAAATTAATGTTGAAATTGATATTTCTGTTGCACACCATGAATCGAAAAAATTAGAGCAGATTTCTGCTCCAGATTCGGTTCACTTATATACTAAATGTTTACAAGAAATTGGTAAGGGTATAAGTCATGTATATAAAAATTGTTAAGACAATCCACTACAAATAGTTGACATGCTTCCACAAAAAATTTAAGAACAAATTTCTATTCGAGCGATAAAAAATAAAATTTATTCTGAAACTAAGGCAAGTGAGAACCAATGATTGTTTTAAATTTAAGTACTTGTGGACAAAATGCAAGAATAAGAGCAAATAAAACCGAAAAAAAAGTTCAACGCGATGAAGAGAAATAAGAAAATTTTTGAATTAAATAAGGTGCTTTTAGGAACGAAATGAAGAAAGTTACAATCTTTTTAAGATGCAATATGGGAAGAGAGGCCATTCCTTCAAATTATTCAAAGCATATGACTGAGAGATCGAATGAATTGAAAGACCTTCATAAAACCTGTACATATCATTGGACTGTAAAAATTTACAAGAAAAAAAAACCGCCTCTTGTTTAGGCTAACACCGAAAACTTCTTGGTAAGGTTATTAAAAGCAGAAACTTATTGGGTAATTTTTTCTTTGAAGTTATGGCTGATGGAGGCCAAGGCTTTTTTGAAGTTAGCCTAACTATTTTACCTGAAAATAAAAAAAAAATTTGAGGAAGATTACTCTACACAGCATGATAATTATGGCGATAATAAAAATGGGAACGAATAAAAAAAAAACGAAAACTTTATTCAGAAGGTGGCAGTCTAAGCAAGAAAGGTAATTTGTCTAGAGTAGATGAGCTAATTCTGCTATGTATAGTTCCTGGAATTAAAGAAACATATGCAAACGTGAAAATTTTGTTTGATTTGACAAAATAAATAATATCTCGTTCGAATTTGTTTTAGATTTCAAAATTTTACTGATAGTCAACGGCCAGCAAACTGCAACGGCAAAGTTTCCTTGTCCGTACTGCTTTGCTTCTTTGAACGATTTAAGAGGTTTGTCTGATTCTAAATCTACTAGCAGAAGTAATGCCAGTTCTTCTAATGGCGCTGAAGTAGAAAAAGAAACTTGTACAAAATTGAAAACTTATGTATATTTGAGAAAAGATTACAAAAGATTTTGAGTCACAGAAAAAAAAAAAAATACACTTAAGCATGTCATAGCGGCGATAATCCTCCTTTTTTTGATAAAAATGATCACACCTGTGTGCTGGAGAAATGTATACTTTCTGAACTCCATAAAATGCAAGGTTATGTAAATCATTTGTTCTAGAAAGGTTCCGTTACGCTATTAGGTGGGGAAAAAGCGTTCTTATCGCCAGTAGGTATGATATGCCGGTACTGGAACATGCCGGTTTCGGAACAGTTACCCCCACCCGAGCCCCCTCCAGCTTGTGCTGTTTGACGAGCAGATTTTAAACCCCTCTCCTTTGGCACGCTGACCCCCTTCAGCCTACATTTTTCACTTCGTCCAGCGCGTGAATTTTTTTACTCCCTCCAGGCAGCCGAGAGCGAGGACCCTGAAAAGAGGCCTGAGGAGCGGCATACTCTTATTTTTATTTTTAAAAAAAATGTGCACTTTAAAATACTGCTATTAGTGCAAAGAAATACAGGGCCCTCGATGGCACAGTCGGTAGCCTATCTGACTGTCTCGCCGAGGGCCGAGGCTCAAGCCCGACCAGGGGAACATTTTTTTCAGTGATCTAAAATTTTTATCTGAACGTAAGAAAATATCTTAAGAGTTTTAAAGTGAGAATTCGAATTTCGATATTTGAGAAAAGAAATTTAAAGTAAAAAAATAAGTTAAAAATTTGGAAACACTGAAAAAGGCCGCTAATAATGCGTGGACTCGACACATAATAGTCTTACGTTTTAAAAATGTGGCTCTTAAAAAATGCAGTAGTTTGTCGTTTCAGCATAAAAAATATTAGCCCCTTCGGCATAAAAAATATTAGCCTCTTCGTCGTGGAAAATATTAGCGTCAAAAAAAAAAATCTGCAACGACGGAAACAACGACAATGAGCAGCAGCGGTGGACAGTGACGACGACAAGGAGCAGCATCTGGTTGAGTAGCAGTACCAGTGGACGATAAGCAGCAGCGGTGGACAGCATCGTCGACGAAGAGGAGCATCTGGTTGAGCCGCAGTACTGGTAGACGAGAAGCAGCAGCAGTAAACAGCGACGAGAAGCACCAGCTTGTCAGCCTATGCGGCATCCGAGGGGCCTGGAGAAATCTCGTCAGTCTCTGCGACGTCTGAGTTACAAATTACACGCGAGTGCGGAAGGGCCTCCCTTATATAAGCTTCCTAGTTGCTACTCCGAAGTGTGCGCTGGTGGAAGTAACTTTTGGAGTAGGTATGAGTGCGGTAGGGGTAATAGTCGGAATAGGTATGTTCGAGCGGTGGGGGTATAGCTCAGTCAACGAGGCTCTTTTCATCTCGAATTTTAAAATTTTCGTTCCGACGCCTTCTTATTTTTAGTAAAATAGTAAAAAATGGGCTGATCAAGATTTTAACAACCCGCGGGTTGTTGGGGCAACATTACAAAGTTTTTTTTTTTACTTTTTACCGCATATCTCCTCTCTAGTGCATTTTTCAACGTATATGCCTTGCAGGTTTTTTGTTCCTCTTATATTTGCCTATAAAATGGTGGTTGTTAAGGGTCGCTACATGATTTTGTTTATTATTACATTGCGTCCAAGGTCAAGGAACTCTATCTTCTTCAACATTAAATATCTCGAGGAAAAAGATTATTAGTGGCTTGAAAATTCGAGGAAAAATTACTTTGGACAATTCATATTTGTGCTCAGAATTTCGATGAAATTGGTTTCAAACTACGCGTAATCAGCGAACAACATTTTGTTTTCCGTAATCGCTCAATGCGCCATTATTTTCTAATAATTTTCTGGTAATGAAATTTTCTAGTCAATTCAAAGAAATATTCAAATTTATTATCCGGTTGGGATTTTAAAAAAATATTAATTTCGGCCAATTTTATAACGATTTTTTTGACATTATTACTTTTTTTACCGACGTATGAAACTATGTAACTTTAAAAAATTTCATCGTAGAATATTAGCGCTTTCATAACTTAAGAGTGCTTTTAAAAACATAGATTGAAAAAAAAAAAGTTGCTATAGGACCTTCTGGAGCCAAAATATTTTTTTTTTTTTTTTTGAAAGAAATCCTGAGCAGTCTGTAATTGACCGATTTGGTTTTAATTCACAGGAAATGCCTTTGAATGCTGACATTTTCAATAAATAAATTGTAAATAGCGATAGGCAGACTTTAATCATTGTAAAACATGTAGTGAAGTTGCAGTTAAAAGCGTCCCGTGCCCCGTGTCGCTAGAGTGGGGGGAGAGTCTGCGGCGGCGACGGCGTGTCGGTGGCAGCTACTACGCTCGTAGGGTTTCTACGCACGGCGCGCACCAGTTCGTCGTATACATCTGTGTATACCTATAGTAGAGAAATACATTATGTCGTGCTCACATGACTTGCTACAGTTTTTGGAGCACTATATTTAAATCGATCTGCACGTAAGTGTTGTAGTGTGCTGGCTGTTATTCAGTTAAACGTTATTCATAGTATATTTTTATACACCTTTTGTCGTACGGATGTAGTGTAAAAAATAGCAATTTAACGGCTGTTTTTCAGCAGATTTTTGGATCACAAAGCACGTGGTGAGTTATCTTCTTTGCTATTTTTTGTAAGTCTGTTTATTATTACTTATTTTGCGATTATCAAATTTATGTAGCAGCTGTGTACTGTTTTGACTTGTAATTGAGACTGACGGTGATATTAACAATTTCTCGTTTACTTTATCTGCATTGAAGGTTACGAGACGTGTTTCATTAATTAAATTATTATTCTATTTTGTATGTATTTTTTGATATACTTACCAGTTTTTCAAGCACCATTTTCGATTTAATAATACTTCACTCTAGCAATTATTTATATTATAAACTAGTTATTTATATTATAAACTTAATTATATTATAACATATATTTATAAACGTGTTACACGTACTTATTCAACGAAAAGTATTAAGAAGCAATTAAGTTTAATTGGTGTATTACCTTAATCATGCCCATATTTTATTTCGCTCATGACTGACAAACCGCCTGTACTATTAACAACATAAAGAGACATTTAAATCCTCCAACCGTTATCGATTAGAAAGTATCCTACCAAAGATGTTCCACGACTTTTAATTAGTGTATGGAAAACATTAATTATGTACGACATGTCTTAACACATCGGGTAATTGTAATATTATAAAATACAATACAAGTTCGTGAGAGTCTATACATACTCATTTCTGTACATCAGAACAACACATAGACGCTTGACCGTCCCGAGTTACTCGAGACGCATCAGACGTTCCGAAACTTTTATCATTCCCAGTGATGTATTAAAAGGCGTTAAGTGTGCATGTAAAAAACAATGCAGTAAAAAGTGTGGATGTATTAAAAATGAGTTACGATGCTCTGAATTTTGTATATATTGTAATCGATCGGATTGCGAAAAAAGTAAGAAAGTCGATGAAATTGTAGATGTACGCGAGGAGGATAAATGTGATGAGGTAGACGATGATTCGCTTGAAAATGCTGACGATGGACACTTGTCTGATGACGAGATTGATGATAACATCGACGAAGAGGATGTCACTGAAAGCGAATGTAATAATTCTATGGACTGAGACGACAAAAGTAATGAGTCCGTGACATCATTTATTAATACTATTTATTAGTATATTGTAAAAATAAGTGTGCTGTGTACTAGTATTCTTAAGAATCTATTTGGTTTCATAACTATTTTGAAATCTTGTTTTGAGTATATATTAAAGCTTACAGGTATCGACTAAATTTTTAGCATTTATAAATAATACCCACTCCCAAATACCAGTATAAATGTATAACGCCTCGTATAAGAATCATATCCCCCTGCTAAGCATGCATAATTTCAAATCAATGTGCCTAGGGTAACTTTTTTTTTTTAATCTTTGTTTTTAAAAGCACTTTCAAGTTATAAAAGCAAAAATATTCTACGATGAAAATTTTTAAAGTTAAGTAGTGTTATATGTCGGTAAAAAGTATTAATGTAAAAAAAATCGTTATAAAATCGGCTGAAATCAATATTTTTTAAAAATTCCAACCGGATATTAAATTTTTATATTTTTTTGAATTGACTAGAAAATTTCTTTACAATACAATGATTAAAAAAAACAATGGCACATTTAGCATCTACGAAAAAAAAAATTAGTTCGCCGATTACGCGTAAGGTTTAAAACCGATTTCGTTGAAATTTTGAGCACAAATATGCATTGTCCCGAGTAATTTTTCCTTAAATTTTCAAGACACCAATAATTTCTTTCTTTGAGATATTTGATGTTTAAGAAGAAAGAGTTTTTCGACTCTGGACGCAGTTTATAAATAAACAAAAGTAGGTAAACTATAAGGATTCAACCACAGTAAGGGTTCAAACACAGCTGTGTTTAAACCCTTACTGGGTTTGAATCCTTATATGGTTTTCAGCCGCCTGGCGGCGGCCCCTACGAGCCCCTACTACCTCTGTTATGAGATTTTACCCCAGAAAAATTATTTTCAAAACTATGATTAAAATTATAAATATAATTTAAAAAGGACAAAAAGTGTAAAACTGACATTGTTAAATCTACAATTGAATAAAGAATAAAAAAGTTAAGATTATAAATAAATGCTACTGATGATAACGTAGATCTATGTTACCATCAGTTCTGTATAATCTACATACCATCAGTGGTATGGATCTCTATACTACATTTATTTTTTCAACACCGCTTGTCGGTGTCGCTCCTGCAGTATATGCGCGCGTGTGCTGCTGGCGAACTCTCAAGCGCTGCTGGTGGAGCCATCATCGTCGTCTTCTGTCCAGTCGTCGAAAAAATCGTGTTAGTGTGGTGCTGCTGCTGCTGCAGTCAACCGCAGAGCCGTCGATCACCGCTGCTGGTGAACTCCTTGAGTGCGTCCGTGGTTAATTGCAGCTGCCGGCAAAGCAAACAGTCAACCACCGCGCCATGATAATCGTCGTCGTCGTCGTCACAACGAATCATGTGTGCGTGAGTGTGCGTTATTGCTGCTGCAGTGCTACTGGAGGCTTCTTTCTCGTCATCGAGAAAATCGTGCGAGTGTGTACTATGTAGGTGTGTAAGTGTTGTTTCTGCAGCGTGCTCTGCTCTTGGTAGCATTGCTCTCGACGATTCTTACAAGCTACTGTACATCTCTGCTTTTGCTGCATCAGCGTTGGTGCTCGCCGTCTAGAGGTTTCGCTTGAGGGCGCGTGTGAGCACTCGTACAGCATCAATCGTTTTTCATCAACAAGTGTGCGCGTATGTGAGTAAAAATCTAGACGAAAACGTGATTCTAGATAAACGTAATGTATACGTATACCACGAGAAAGGACGACGACTGCTGAAACTGGAAAAAAATAAGGTTAGATAATATATTATTCTAAATTAGTTTTTGCACATTCTGGAATAATCCTTTTTCCTATAACATGTGTAATAGAAGAAGCATTGTTCTAGAATACTTGACTGCTTTATAAAAAAAGGTGCAGCTCGGTAGAGCATTCAGTTACAGTCGATCTATGAAGCAGTACATCTCAAAATTACAATGGAGCAATACGCTGATGCTCGTGAATTTCTTCAGAGTTTCTCGACAGCGCCACAGAAAAAGGAGGAGGAGAAGGAGTATGGTCTTCATTTGCTTGAAGTCGCTGTTGCTTGTTCTTCAACAGGATCCTGGATAAATTGCACTGAAGAGGACCTGAAACTACTTGAGAATATCATTCAAAAGCAGAGAGCATTATTGGAAAGCAATCAACCTTTACACCTGGAGGAAGTGAAGCAGCAGCTAGACTGTGCAAACACATCCGTCGATGAGCATCCATGTATCAATCACTGCCAGCCATCAAACCCATTAACACCTCCACAAGAAGATCAAATGGAGCTACTTTTACTTTCATGGACAGCTGAGGTAGGACCATCTAATGAGTGGCCTCAAGTTGAAGAAAAAGGTTAGTTCTAATTATCCCATATTTGGAGGATCTTGTTCAATTTCTTTCATTGCATTATTAAGTTTCATCGTAAATATTTCAGTCGTATGAATAAATAAAATTTAATTTTAATCATAACATAAACTAAATACATATGATTATTTTTGAATCCCTAATGTTGTACATGATCAAGTTTAATTCCAATATTTTTGAATTCCTTTAATGTTGTACATGATAAAGTTTAATTGAAATTATTAAACTTTTATCACAATAATAATAATACAAACCAAGCACATGTGAATATTTTTAGCAGACAATGGATGTGCTTCAACCATAGGCTCTCCATGTCCTACATCATCCAAAGAACCAGAGGAAATAATAGAAAAATACATCGATGAAGTGTTTCCTATGTCACCTGCAAAAAATAAAATTAACAGTTAGTATTTTGTTTAATAATTAGTTAATGTACGTTACCTAATTTCTTAATGATTTACCTTTTTAGTTATAAGCAATGTTAAGCTTGAACCACCGATCAAATTAACTCTTCGAAAGAAGCTGGAGTCAGATGGTCAACCATACCTTAAAATAATTTCTTTTATAAAAAATCAATACTTATCTCAATTTTTTGTTTTAGAGTGGTGTGTAGATTCGAAAATATCTGTTCCTGCTTCCCAATCTACCTGTAAGTAAACAGATTAAAAAAATTAAAAATTATTACTTATCAAAATTGTAAGTACTTTTATTTAAATTGAACTTACCTTTGTTTTAATTGATCAGCTAGCAAGCACCACAAGCCAAGTCCTACCTTTCCAAGTAGGTGAACCTCTGCCTCCAGTTTCCATTGACTTAGAGTTCTGGAAGATGATGCGGCTTCCACCGCCTCCACCACTTCCACTCCCGGATCCAATCTCATTCACTGGAGGTAGACTGGATTTGTGAAGTAGGAAAAAAAGAAAGTTGGGAAAGGTTCAAAGGCAGCCGAAAGAGCGTCAACCATCGATTGCTGGTCCAATTCCTACTACGATGAAGGAAGAGGGAGAAGAAGAGTACAAAATAGGATGTTTTAGAAAAAGAAAAGAGATTGGTGATCTAATTAATTTTTGAAATTTTTTATTTTTTAATGCGGATTGAAATTATGAACTGGAGTATTTGGAATATACTTACTCATTTATTATGTTTTGATTAAAATTCCACTATTTGATACCACGTGATTGATGTATAATTTTATATGAGTAAATATTTCATATGTATGTAGAATAGTTTAATAAATATTTATTATTTCAGAAGTAGCTTGCTTTACGAGTTTTTAATTACTTTGTTTTTGATAAATTTACTAAAAAACAGAGAGGTAGTGAGGGCTCTATCCATCGCCCCCACTCGCGAGAAACATCCTAACTTGCTATTCAATGTTGAAAAATTATTTTTCTCTATCATTTATCTTTTTGTTTTTTTTTATTTGTGTTTTTGATTTTTGTTTTGATAGTGGGGAGGTGGAAAAACACATGGCTACCGTAGATGATCTACTGAATATGAAGCATCAATTTGCAAAAATAAATTAATGAGGCAATATTGAAAATTTTGATGAACCAAATCGGCATATAAGAGCGTCACGGCCTCTCGCTGTCATATAGTTATTATACTTACAAACATGGCACTTGTAAAAGAAAAAGAAGTGATGAGGGCTCCAACCATACGCCCTTATCTGTGAGAAACAATCACTTATTATCTTTTCTCTCCCCAACCTTCTTTTTCTTTTCTTTTTTTATTTATCAATAGAAAATACGGAATTCAGCACATACATAATTATTTATAAAATTGAAAATCAACGACGTCTTCTCCTTCCATCAGGGGAAATGGTAATAATCGGTAGTTCACAAGCCAGTTTTTTAACGTGTATGCATTTCTCTTCGCACACACTGAGATCTTGAGTAGCAAATGATTTGAACAAAAAATTCTTTTGTCATTTTTTATGCTTTTTAGTGAAGGGCAGCCCATCTCATCCATATCATAGACCGCTCTGAGAAAGTATGTTATGTAAGTTTAAGGTCTAATATAATTCATGCATAAGTGCATTAACAAAAAATGTATACTTGTTGCACAAAATTTCTTCGAGCCACTTTTTCTTTTCAGCACCTTTGACAAATATTTTTTTAGCATTTTTAAGTAAATTTTGAATTATATTTATAACTTCGTTGTATGGTATCGAGCCAGACATCCACGAAATCCCATGATAATGGGATTCTAACCATTGATTGGTCCGACGTTCTTCGGGTAATAGTTTTTACCACCTTCATGGTGCTTGAAAGTTGTAGACTACAGGCATTGAGCATACTTGAACATCTATGATGGCGGCCTCTTTCAATATGAAAATATTGGACAAGCGTTTGAAGCCCTGCAGGTCAATGACATCATGCTCAGGAAGTTTCTCGTCGTCGTCTTGTAGTACTTTCCCTCGTTGTTTGATGCTCAAGCTGCTCTTCCTCCAGGAGATCCTTCAAGTACGACAGCTCACTGACAACTGATGCTTCCGCCGGCTTGCACCCGCCTTTTATAGGCGATATGCAGAGCCCCCACCCTTTTATTTACGTATTCATGCGCACACTATCCCACTCCATTCGAAAGGGGATATAAGGAAGCTTCGAGCACCAGAGCCATCTTTCATCGTCTCGAACTGCTCGAGTGAACATCGGCAGCAGTCCACGGAGAAGTTTTACGACCCCTGCGCAGCCCAGAGAATTTTCTCCACGGCTACCCCCACTCGAGCCAGAGGGATACAAGGCAGCACTGAACACCGGAGTCTTCATTCGTCGCCTCGAGCTGGTCGAGCATACATCGGTGGCAGCAGAGTCTACGAGAAGTTTCACCTCGTCATCGTAGAGAATCTTCTCCACGGCTACCCCCACTCTACTCAGGAGGGAATATAAGGGAGCGTCGAGCTCTGGAGACATCATTTATCACCCCGAGCTAGAGCAGTGCACATCAGTAACAGAGCCTACAAAGAAGTTCTACTACTACACCTGTGCAGAAGTCCACACAAATACCGCGTATCTTAGCCCTCCCTGCTAGAATTGGAGGTGCATTATCTCTGATACCCTTGTTTGCAGGGTTGAGCGCAGCTGGTGCATTAGCAAATAGAGTAACAGGCATATTGAAAAGTATTAATGCAACTAAGGCAGCTAAACAGCAACTGCAAGAGAGCGAGAGACATAATAAAACTATGGAGGCTATTGCTCTCGGAAACTATGGAGGCTATTGCTCTCGGAAAAGGTCTCCATCACAAGCCGCATAAAAGTGGATTGAGTTTTTACTTAAAGCCGCTTGCTGGAAAAAGTTTAAAAAAAAAAGATCAATGAAGTAAGAATATCTGATAGAGCTTTAAGTAACGTTGATTTACTCAAGTATGCTAAAAAATTGAAAATTCCTAATTTTCGTGGGGTATTTATGTGAAACGACTTACCTGCAAATGGACCACGATATCTTGAAACCGCAATAGTACATCTTGATGACAAAAATGGGTCTGGAACCCACTGGGTGGCATATAGGAAATGCGGTAGTGACGTCACATACTTTAACAGCTTTGGCAATCTGCAACCACCTTTCGATTTAATGTTGTACTTAGGAGTTGATAAGGTTAAGTATAACCATCAAAAATATCAAGATTTTAATTTCTACAATTGCGGTCGTTTGTGTTTACGATTCTTGTCGAGAAGGTTGCCGAAAAGTAGGTGCTATCATAGTCAGAAATCAGTCATTAACTCTTCAGCAGCCATGGAAGAAACATTGACGCTAATTCTGTCTGGTACTTCTTCTATATTGGAAGCGCAGTATTTTCCGCCTATTGAATCATCACCAAAACACAACTACGTTCTTGGTATGGTAGAACTCCTAACGTTCGACTCAATCCCAAATATTGATTAAAACAATAATAAATCTTAGGTGGGTGATCGAATCCAACAGGAAGCTATGAAATTCAAGATATTGAATCATTTTTGGTTGATGTATTACAACCTGATGATATAAGTATTGATTCAAAACCAAACAATAATTCACTTCGCAGCGTAATTACGTGTAGTCATACTATTGATTTCAGACCAAAAGATTCCATAGGGAGACAATTAGATTTCACTGAACGAGTTCTAGAAGAAGACCCCACCCATAACTCAGACTTACCTGTAGCCATCCTTAAAGTAAACGCATTACGAGTTGAGTGCAGCATCGTTACTGGTGCCTGCATAAACGGAAAAAAGGTTTATACGATACATGAATTTTTTCCAGCTGTACCACTGGGATCAAAATCATCGAAGTACCTTCGCAAAACATATATTTACCCATCATCAGCCGAATTATCGACCACATACAACAACGCATAGTCGATCAGGATGGCGACTTAGTCAATTTTCGTGGTGAAGTTATAACTGTAAGGTTGCACATAAAACCTATGCTGTGATGGGGATCGTTTACAATCACAAAAGATATATAAGCAGTTCGACATGCAGCCCAGTGCTCAGTCGACAACGAGTTTCCGAACCGTCAACACGCCGGAGCAGACAACTTAATTATTATTGTTAGGTTATAACGGTGAGTTTGTATATAAAACCCCGCTGTAATGAAGATCGTCCACCATCAGAAAAGGTATATAAGCAGCTGGACATGCAGCCTAGCGCTCAGTCGACAACGAACTTCCGAACCGTCAACACGTCGGAGCAGACAGCTAAAACGTCTAAAGCTAGAGCATCAAAACATCCGATTTCTAAGAAATCAAGGATTAAAAATAAAAAGCCCTGGTGGAAAATAACTTGCATATTCTTATTTTGTTGCAGCAAACATGGAAGAGATTCTAAGTATTTAGTCTCCGGTCACCTTTGACGAATCTATCGTGCACTATGATATTCATGCTCATCAGCCGTACGCATCTGCAACTTATGGTAATAGTGATGAAATCCGTATTTTAATTTAGCATCAAGATTTATGTCTGCTACCATCTCGCAGCTCCTTACACATTCATGGGAAATTAGTTAAAGCAGATGGTAATACAGCAGCGACGAATAC
>JAPYYV010020696.1:0-18268 GCA_030522625.1 Copidosoma aretas
TCAGCCAAGTATGGGATTCCAATTCGATTGCCCTGATCTTACAGATGCGATCAAACATTAAAATGCGATTTACTCGAAATCACCGAGAGTGGACTTACCACCTTTTACCGGGAAGCCACAGATATTGTATTGGACAGAAATGCAACCAATGTTGAGTGTAGTAAATTTACAGTTTTTTTTTTTTTTTGTTTTTTTTTCCAATCAACTACATTTTACATGGATCTTACTTCTGTACAACACGAATAGTACTTAATCCAACAGGGCAATCTACTTGAGTATGTCGGCTACTATTGTGCGTTCGCTGTACGATCGCGTTAAAATTCGACATCCCTCAGCCCAACTATAAGCTACGATTTAACTGTGTTTAAAAAAAAGAAATCAGTACACAATACACGCGGATTACCACCCGATCATCCTCTCCGAGCGACACTCGAAACCTGTCGCGGGCTACGCACCAACTACACGCGTATCAGCATCGAGTCCATACGTAGCGTAACATGCAAATCGGGCCTCTCCCCTCGATCCCTCGCACTCGCGTCGAGGCGCTCCACGATACACGGACAAAGAGCGCCCGCTCGTCCGGGTCCCGCGCGATCGAGCAGCCATCCCCGGACGAGTCTCGCTCGCGCTTCCCCCCGCGACCAGGGTATATTCTAACGGGTAGTTCTACCGAAAAGGGCAGTTCTAAATCAATTGTTAATCGCATACTGTATATCTATACATGTATGTATATAGATATATATAGATATATGTAAGATGAAAACGGGTAGTTGTAAAATTTTCTTAGAATATACCCTGCCCGCGACCATCGTTGTACGTCTCCCGAGAGAGCGGGTGCGTCCGCACCGAAAATAAAAGCCCGCGCGCCTCCTTTGTCGCGGGGGAATCGGAGGGAGTCCTGCGGCAGCTGCGCCGGGACCGGCTATTTTCGGCGAGCGCGGGGGCGCGGGTTCGAGCGAAACGGAGAGAGGAAGCGGCCGGACGGGGGTGCGAAACGCCGTAAAAATAGCCGCCCCCGCGAGTCTCTCAGCGGTCTTTCCCCTCGTGGCAGCGCCTGGGTTTTGGCGCTCGCGATCGATGGTGAACGATCGAGCCTCGCCGGGCTCGATGGGCACGGTTATTTCGGAGATTTCACCGCGCGGGAAATATTTTTTCATCATTTTCGTTGGATCGATGGTGCGATTCGTGGGCCAATTTTTTTAGGTATCGCGTGCTTCGCGTGATTTTTTTCACTTTCCAAACTGGATGCAGCATTTTTTTTGCCGTGGCAGAATTTTGTTCGCCGTTGTGTTGCATCGTATGTGGTGACGGGGAAAAATTATAGAGATTCAGGTACCGATACTTTTTTTTTTTTTTTTCAAATTTAACGATAACAAACTATTCGCGCATCCGCGTGATCGGGCCTCCCTGCTTGACCAAAATGAAAAAATACTACCCACCGATCATTACACCCGTCTACCGATCGCACTCGATCGAAAAAAGAACTCCGACAAAATCGCGCCGACTAATTGCGCCGCTCCCACGATCCCAAGGGAGGCGTCTTATCCGGGCGTATATTAATTTCACGCAGAGAACCTCGACTCTATACATACGCGCATCATCTTTTGCGCTAGAACATTATAGATCGTCCCGCGCGTCATATCCAAAACTCATTTATCCCTCGCATAACACGCGCGCGTACTTTACGAGGCGCTTCCGCGAGGCAAAAACTCGTCCGACTGGTATGTACATGTATACGGCTAAAAGATCCGAGTCCTTGGCTCATGGTGTAGTATAGGGGTATTTTGTGCACGCGCGAATATCGGTATAAGTACGCATATTACCCATGAGCGCTGCACACACGCGCGTGCGCGTATGGCTAAAAGACTCTTGGAGAAAAAAACGAGCGTCTCTCGGCGGAGAAAAGGAGGCAGGTGGCTGCTGCGTGTCGTGGATGTATATACGCTCGTGATATCGACCGATCGCTATACATACGTATGCGCATAGGTGCGCGCTCGGCTTACGGAAACTCGTCCTTCTCCCGTGCGTTTGAATTTTCGCAGAAAATACGAGTCACGAGTGCTTTATTCCCATTTTTCTTTTTCTTTCCAGTCGAATCGGGTGCGCTCTGCTCTATACGCATACGCGCGGGCGTTGTCAATTTTTTCGACGTAATTTATCACGGGAAATTGGCTCGGCGCACGCACGGCATGTATAGCTGTTCCGTCGTCTTTTTAAATCCGGTGTCTACGCGGGGTGCCTGATGAATGGTTCGGGGGATCGAGTTTTTTTCTTTTTAATTTTCGATGGGATTGAGTGCTGTTATGTATTTGTAAATCATACATGTCTGCTAAGATTCGGGAACTGCAGCTGAGGGGGAAAAATAGTTTTGTGCAGCTATTTGTGTTAATAGTGATGATTCATTTTTTTTTTATGTATACTGACGACGGTCTGAAATTTTGTAGTTATAAGAATTTATTTTGGACACTGAAAATAACATTAGGTGGAACGATGATTTCTATTTGGTTGGTGTAGGCTTAAAAATCGATATTGTATAATGGGATTGAACAGTTGACAAATTATTATCGGTAAATTATCACTATATTTATTGGATTAGTATATGTACAATTTGAAATTTTTAGCCATTAGTAAATACCAAGGTAAATACAAGGTTGTCGTGGTTGAAATATAATTATAATAATTACTCAATAATCTAATATTATTGTGTACACGCACGCTGATGAATCAAAATTTACAATAGGTAAAGTGTCACTCTATCAGTACTATGTTCAGTGTTAGGCAAAACCGTAATTAATAATTGATGAACCTCAATTACATTTTCAATTGGCAAAATAACTAGAATGCCACACTTCTTTAATTACAAGAAATTAACATTTCTTTTGTAATTCAAATAAATTTAATAATTGCACTCTTCAGTAATTACTTTACTTACATAATTGTAATTATTAAAGTAATTACTATTTATCAAGCAATCATAATTAAACTATAGAACATTTTTAGTTCAAATACAAGTAATTATTTTTCATTACGAATCATTTGAGTAATTGAAATCAATTAAATTTTTTAATTATTTCCCAACACTGACTACGCTCACACGATAATAATTAAATATTGACAAATATTTTATATGTATACAATTGACTAATAGAGTGACTAATTAATATAATAATTGACTCTTTAGTTTACTCAGCGCATGTAATAATAAAATTAAGCAATACTCGGTCTTAAATGATACTGTCGAATATATGTACAAGGATAACAGTATATAAATAGATCGAGATTGATACTTTGGATTGCGTTTCACAGCCATGCCTGCAGTAATTTTTTCCATGCCGGTAGACTCGACGATGTCTGCCTAAAATTATAATAAAATGAAAATTCTAATTTCAATCGAGTCGAATAAAAAATACGAAAATCAACAACAAAATACCTCTGCGAAAATCCACAACCTTGGGTTCGCCAAACGTCAAAACTAACTCGGAATTGTGTCGAACAGGCAACTAAAGAAGAAGGAAAATCGTACAACTTTTCATCCACCTTACAGTCGGTCCTGGCAGTACTGGGCAGAATAATGGGCACATGCTGGCGACAGACTGGGCAAGTCATTCTGTTCCAACAATTCGGGTCCCGAATATCCAAATTGGCTGGGAATCGCCACGCTTGTATGCACGGCCAGCAAAACACGTGGTCGCAGTTGTACGGAACACCGAAAATCGGTTCAGCCTTGGCAGCGACGTTCTCGTGACAGATATTGCACATGTTGGAGTCATCGTGGTCCGTACTGTTTTCGATGGCTGTGCACGTCTAAAATTCAATGGTAATTAATAACATCAATATTATTGTGATCATAATTTGTATCTCAACCGCGCGAGTGTGTAAGAAATGTTTTTATAAGTTAATTAATTAATTTATTCCTATATTTCATGACTTTTTTACTACCATAATTGCTACAAAAAGTAGTTACCAGGAAATTTAGACACTTTGGGCTCATATGTAATTCATATTTGTAGCACCAAGTTCCATAACATGGTTTAATACAATGTAAAATAGATTTAAAGCAATTTTCAAGTGTTCAAGATCACATGCACTTTGTTAGGGTATACTATATATTATCGCCACAAAAGTGTTAAGAGCAGCCTATAAAAAATTTGACTTTGAAAAATTATACTGCAACACGGTCAACGTTAAGCGTGAAAAATGTATATAGATTTCAATAGATACAATCCTAACGAAGTGCATGTGTCACATTGCTGGAAGAAAAGAAGCAATGGCTGTGTACAAAAAAACTTACCGAATCTGTTTGCCGCGATTGTGCCCTCGTTTCCCTGCTGTGCGAACGAGGATCGTCGGGGATTCCCCCTTCGATCTCCGCTTTCATGGAAATAGGCATTTTTTTTTCAAGTAGTAGGTGGCTCGTGACTTTGACTTTTCGAAGATTCACCTTCACTCTGCCGTCGCCTCTACAGCAGTGCTCGAACTAGAATGAGCCTAGTTGGTGCCGAACGGAGCTATATGTATATCATGGCTTATCTCTCTCATTCGAACTAACGTATGTGACGGTAAACCACGGAAAATCCTGTACGTGGCGCTCGGAAAGTATATCTATATGCATATATTATTCTATTAGTCCAGTAGAAATAAAATATTCAAAACGTAAAGTGTTGGTGTGTGTGTGTGTGTGTGTGTGTGGTGTGAAAATTTTCCGGGTTCTTCATTTTCCAACGAATCGTATAGACCGACAACACCGGCATCTCAGTATTTTGATGAAGTCAGCTCAGCTGTCACTGTTATCAGTTGGTATATACATTGTACTTTCAGCGGCAGTGTTGATTAATACTTTTGGTGAAACAAGAATCGCGAGTTTCGACTAGCACGGTAAGATTCGCGTAAGTACGACACATTTTTAAGAAAAAACCATGTATACCCATCAACTCGCTCGACCATTCATCATCATAAATATAAATGAGTAGACCCGCGATTCTGGATGTACACGTATACTTATGGTGCTACACGGCTAACACGGCTCGCCGGGTCCGTCAGCTGGTGGAGCATTAACATGCGCACATGATACAAGGGACGAAAGTTATACGTGTCCTGTACAGCCGGCTGACGAGGTCCGGCGCACCGGCTATCGCCGGCCGATATCTCCCCTCAGGGATTCCCCTTCGGTCAACCCTCGTCGGCGTGCGTGTGTATATATAGTCGTTTCACGCACCCACACTCGTGAATGTACGTCGAGTCAGCGAAATGAAAGGGGCGCCGGGGCTGCATATAGCGGGAAAGGACAAGAAATTTGCGTCCATACGTATGCATGTGGGAGTAATGCGAATTGGCAGAAACCCTTTTTCCGGACTTATTGGACGTACGCGGTCGAAATTTGGGAAAATGCGATTTTCAGCGTTTTCGAACCCCATAGGATGTGGAACGTGAGATTGAACGAAAGTTACTTATCATCACCACTCAACTGGCCACCAGACGTGACGACTCGGCAACTCAGGTCGACCCATATTAACATAAAATCCAGCCCGCGTACACATGAATACATCCAAACGCATCGTCTGCACGTTTTCCCCTGATGTGGTACATTTATTTGCGGAAACATGAAAATAAAAAAAAAAACAATCGCCAACCATTTCGGTCCCTATGCTTGTTCGGACAGCTGCTGCTCTGAGAAAATTCCCCGGCAAAAAGGTCCGAAAATCCAACGAGACGGCAAAACCTGACGCAAGAAATCGCGTACTTGCGTGGAACTAAAGGGAGATTGAGCCGGACGCACGAACCCCCGTGTATTGTACAGACTGCCGCGGTACACGTAGCACAGTAGCAGCAGTAATCCCGTTGGAGAGGAGAGCGTGGGCGGGGGTACGGCAGGGCAGGGGGGGGGGGGACCCATGAATCATCCGACGCGAAATCAATACGAAACCTGCGAGTCTCCTCTCCCGCTCCTCCCCCTCGGCGTTCCGCCGACGCCCGTCTCTCCCACCCACCCTTCGCCGCGCACCACACAACTCGGGGCGCTCCGTGGGTTTTCTCGGCGTCGAACCCCTTGTGTGTACTTGTGCCGCGCGGGGGCGGGCGGGTAATTTTCGGCTCGCTCTCCAGTGTATGCAGACACTCTACTCGAAGTGTGCTACGGGCGGAACGATCACCGTATACTCATTCTTGCTTCTCCCGGGTACACCCTGTACAAGAACTTGGTCTGGCAAGTCCTGCGAGTACTTGTATTGTGAGCTAAATCATGCGGTGTTCACCCTGTATTTATAAACGCGTCCAAGGTTTCGAACAGTCGTCCATGTGCGGGTTATACGAAAGTAAGAATCGTCCCCAAATCGAGTATCGCCTGAGTCCAACCGCGCGAAAGAGCCCGCACTTGTGCAGAATGTGGCCGCAGGAAGGGAGGAAGAAGAGCGCCCGCTCGAGAGGAAAAGTTGCCCTCGGGCGCTCGTATACGTGCTTTCGCGGAGCTTTTTTAGAATACTCTTGTGGGCTGCAAACAGCGCGGGGGGCGAGGCTCCCTCGAATCTAGTCGAGCGGAACTGCCGTGTGATCGTCAATTTTTGGGCGGGCCATGGTTTTCTTTGCTCTTTTTTTTTTTTTTAAAGAACGATTTATTCAGTACAATTTGCATATGTGTGTTCATAAGCCTGAACAAAGCGTACAAAAACTGGCTTATCGCTAAATTTATCTAGTTACTAATTGGCCTCTTCAGTGGCTCTGCAAGTTATACATTATATGGTTATTTAGCATTTAGTGAACATATTTATGAATCGCAGCATATTAATGGTCTTCTTTGCGTGCCAAACGTTTCCGGGCCGCGGTTCGCGGGAAAAAAAGGAAAGGGCGAAGGAGGGACCGCGACGCGCGGCGGTATCAGCGCGAGAACCCGATGCGTCATCGCCGGGTACATAAATACAAGTACGATTCTCCCCAGCACGAACACTCGTATGCAAGTATAGCATCTTCCCTTGCGTTGTACGCATATGTGTGTGGAACGAAGCCGGGGCGGTGGATTTTCGGCGCTCGCCCGTCGTGAGAGTTTCAAGGGCAACCCCTGCCCTACCGCCATACACCCTGCCTGTTCTTCTCCCGTCGTCCATAGAATACAAGCTCTTTTTCTCTCTTGCATACGTACACGTATATATAGTGTGCTACACGATATACAGACATACATACAGGTAGATGTACTGGGGATCGAGGGGACGGAGGATACATGGTCGTAGAGGGGAGCGCGCGTACACGTATGGGCGCACTTCCAGGGGATGACTCACCGTTACGGTATACCCGCAATAATACTGTCCTCGAACGAGTTGTTCGTATAATTTACGATCCAACCTCACTCGAAGCCCGCTTGACCGTAAATAATGCGCTTGTAATGCCGCTATTAGCATCGTCCGCGCGTCAATTGATTCCTCGGGGGGTCGAAGGAACTTTGCGCGTGGATTTACAAATTTTTATTGACGATGACGCATTGAAATACGTTTTAGGTCGTATGAAAACATATATATATCTGCAGTCGATGCTCGGTTGAAGCACATAGGCGATGAAGATGTACAAATCTGCGTGTCTGTCGATACGTTTTGATTACATCGCTCCAACAATATATTATATTTTACGAGACAGGTTTGTTCAGAACACATCGCACGGGCTTCCTTGCGTTTTGAACAAAATTTCTCTCCAATCGCCGCATCCTTTTTTTTTCGTTAAGAATAATCAACAAGCTCTTTCTCGTGTTTCTACTCGCGACCCTCGTTTGCTCGTCAACCACCAGAAATGGGCATTTTTCTCGTGCGAAAATTTACTTGCACTGAACATTCAACAACAACAAACAGCAACCGCAACCCCGTCGAACCGAAAGGTCTGGAAAACAAAAAAAAATCCCCGTTACCCGGCAAAACATCACGCGAGCACTATGTTATATAGGGCCCCAACAAAAGGCCTCGCGCGAGATCGCGCCCGATACACGGGCCGAGATTTCCGCCGGTTCCCCCCCCCCCCCCCCCCCCCCCCCCCCCGCCGCCCCCCGCGCCCGCCCCCCGAAGAGGGGGGGGGGGGCGCGGGGCGCGAACCCCGGGGGAGGCGCCGGTCGTGAACTCTCGGAGGTGCGATGCAAAAAACGGCCACTTTTAGCAGCAAGGGAGGAAACAAAGAGCGGCGCTCTTCCCACCTTCGCTCCGGGCTCTGTGGATCCTGTTGCTGTTGTTGTTGTTGTTGTTGTTGTTTATGTGCATGCAGTAGCGAGGAACCGCGGGAAACAGTTACCCCGTGGCATACGGCGAGCGGACACCGCGTCGATGCAGGGTACACTCGTTGCACCGCGCGAGTATAGGATGGAGTAAGTATAGGATGTACAATAATATCATAGAAGCTGACGGGTTCAGCTGTGCCCTGCGCGCGTTGTACGAGCGAGCTTGTGCACACTGTGCACCTGGTTCGGTGTATGGCTTCGGGAGCGATGGTCATCGGGGGATCAAGATTGCCCAGGAAGTGCGCCGCCGCCGCCGTCGATGGTACATCGTGCGGAGATCGGCGGGAGGAAGCGCGCGCGCGTGTCTATGATATTGTACACGCGAAAAAGGTGACCTCTCGGCTCGAGTGCGGGGCGTCTTGGCTCGCTCTTTTCTCGGAAAACAATGCTCGAGTCCTGGTGCTGAATTGTCGTGTTGTATCGATGGCGCGGTTGAATAGAGCCATGATCCGAAATGAACTCATGAATAAATTTACTCAAAGTATACCAATTTCGAGTTGTTGAGACGGATTAGTTGATGGATGCATCGCTCATGCCCGGTCGATTCTTAAAAATGTATTCGTCGCTTGCCCAACGGGTACGATTCTTGTCCATGGCATTTTTATCCACGATTCGAAAAACCTAAGCGCCCGTCGTAAATTCGAACTCCGGAGCTGCACGAGGGAGCCCCGATCGAGTGACGTCCACCCCGTGAGCTGATCGGATTTCCAGCCCGTACTTTTGTCACATATACAGATTGCGATCGGACGATTCTTCCGTCGGGATGACTCGATATAGGGACACGGACACGAAACTGTAAGCTCGTGTGGATCCCACATCTGGTGAGGCGTTGATATTCGGAGAAAAATGATACCCCATTTTGATCCAAACGTCGAACTGTCAGCCACGTCGAACTATCGATCAATCATCAGTCACTCGTGATTTACAATTGTTGTATTTTTAAATGTTCAAACGACAATTATTATTTGAATTACACGATGAACAAGTGTGACACGTGTACATTGACGTTCTTCGGCAGAATTTTTCTGCGAATAAGATATTTTGCAAATACAAGTAGTATTCGACGCTCGAGTGTTTTCAAACATCTCGAGCGGATCCGCAGCACTGATCGAGTATCGGGTGTCAAATTCACGCGGCCGAGGGAAAAGAATTCAAGCCACGTCATGCTTCTTATCTCGGGCGGTAGCTCGCGCATAATAGCCTTTGTTATTGTTTACGTTGAAGTGGAATTCTCCGAATGCCATCGTACTCGATTGAATTACGCGCTAGGTATAGTTTTTCGCGAACGAAATACTCGATCGGGACGAAGCGTGTAACCCGCGATGATGATTCGATGATAACAGTTTTCGCGCTGACAAACAAAAACTGCAGCGGCATTTGGACGCGGTGACAAAAGAGTGTACAGGTTTGCGGGAAAAAGATCTTGCTCGGCATTGGTGATATTTTTTATTGGGTCGATGAAAATACAAAATGTGAGTGTATAAATTGGCTAAAAAATCGGACGGATGTCACAACTTTTCAACCCGCTCTTGAAACACAATAAAGCAGCATTAAGAAAAGGTCCTGTACGTAACAGCTTTCCACTCGATCGCTACTTACAGTTGCAAGTTGAACTGTGCATATGAATGATTATGACGCAAGTACTCGGAAACCGCGGCCTGCTTTATTTCTGGCTGCACGGGATTTTCGGATGTTTTCCGACCCTCGATCGCAAACTTCCGCAGCCTTATGATCCACTCCTCCGTCGGACGTGCTTTTCGATCGCAACACCGAATCTTGAATCGGGGGATATTTTCATCGTCTCTTTGGTACACGATACCCGTACGTAACTATATGGTGTACATAATATATACGATTGCACGCCAGACGCGCCCCGTACGTTTATGTGCGCAATACTTACGCCTCAAATCTTTCAAAATGCACTCGGCGCGTCTTATTGCTTCGCTCCTCCTCCTCCTCGTCTTTATCTCTGTCTCCTTGTTTCTATTGTTTCTTTCTCCTCTCGTATATGGACCTATTATACACCGCACTATACCATCATGATTCCACGAAGAAGAAGGAGGAGGAGACGCTGGACGGAGAAATCGTCGCTTTTATGCACCCTCGTACATGTGGTACTTAAGTACGCGTGTGTCAAAAGTCAACGCTGGCGTTTCTCGTGCGCAGTAGAACGTTAACCCTTTTTTTTCTTCTTCCTTTCTTTCATCCTTATAGTTGTACGTACGTACCGATCTGCTTGTCCTCCTCCTCGTATGTATCCAGGGCTTTTGGCTGGCTGAATTGCGAAGTATATGTGTAGGGATCGTCGGGAAGAAAGAGAGAGCGAGTCAGAAAGAGGCCATTATCCCTCGTAAATTAATAAAGTGCTCTCTATACGTCCAACTGTGTATGCATGCATGTGTGTGTATATAAAAGTACCGTTCGCCTCTTTTTCTTCATGCGCAGCTCTTTCGCACTATATGTGTCGGACGAGTGCATGCATGAATGTAGATACACCAAGATCGGTCCCACGAGAGGCTTCACGAGAGAAAGAACTGGCACTTTAGAGAGGCTCGCCACGGGTTTAACTTTGTTTATTGCGATCTCTGCGCGGAGTATGTGCCGGGCGTTAAAATAAGTAGTCCCTTGGATATACTATGCAACGGTTCTTGGGGTAGATATATATATACGGATTATGGGCGAACGTTCTAGTCGACGTTTTGTGTCCCCTTTTTTTTTTTTTTTTTTTTTTTTTTTTTTTTTTTTTTTTTTTTTTTTTTTTTTTTTTTTTTTTTTTTTTTTTTTTTTTTTTTTTTTTTTATTTTTAAAATCATGAAAGTTATATTTTTTATTCAATCGTAAGAATCGAACGTAACTATTACTCTTCAACATTAAAAAAACTTCACTTTCACCCAAATTTGAATGAATGGATCTTTTCGACTGATATTTCGGAAAAGCACCCAGCAAAATATTCATTATCTATATGCATAACATACAACAAGTACTAAAGTTTAAGCTAAAATGTTCATCGAATGTATATGTGTATAAACAGCAGGACAAAGTTGATCTTTGCGCAGGGCACGTCCATCAACGGAAGCGGAAGCTTTGGCTACACGTGAATACACATACGCACATTCGTATTATTATACACACATGAGGTATACAATGATGAAAACAATGATTTGTGCTTCCAGTGCCTTATTTTAATCCTTTATAATTGAAGGCTCCGTACGTTTAAATTATACTCCGATGTATACATATTTTCAAAAGCAGTTAATCTCTTGTCAGCCATAGTATGATTATTCTATAAAATCATGCGATATTAGACCAAAGAAACGATATCGAGAGTGAAAAGAAAGTTAAACTGCTGCAGTACCAAGAACCATCGCTATCCGGCTTTTCGCATTAAAAATTAAAAAACGACTCGAGTTCATGCCAATCGATTTATCAGAACCGTTCTCATATCACTTAAGCGCAGCCAGCGGTTTTTGTTTCTTCACTCCAGCCGATATTATCACACGGGCATTCCACAGTTATATTTCTTTCTCTGTCGTACGCACATTGCAAAATTGTTGTACAACACAAAGTATTACTCGGAGAGTGATAAAAATGTAAACAAAGCAACAAATTCGATTCATTCGATGGAAAACACATCGACGTTCATTTCGAAAAAAGTACAGAATCCGTGAATTACCATGCTTACCGCGGTAATCCATATCCAATCAGCACCGAACAAATATGTATCTCCCTATGTGTAAGTCTTTGCCCGTCAATGAGGATGACGAAGACGAGCAGAAGAGCGGCTCGAAATAGCCAGGAAAGAAAACAAAGAACTCGACTCTTGACCGCACGGCAGAACAAGAGTGGGATTCCAACAGAAGCGGCATTGTCTTCGGTCGTGCACACGAGTTCCACTGCAGTATAGGTATGATACACAACAATATGCTCATACGGGTACTTCAAACACATTAAGCGCGCAACGCGTATGCAACATGCGTATATGCAATACCCTGTACGGATACAAAATAGGTAGTGCACGAGCAAAGACGGGGGTTGTACGCGAAGGAACGAGCGCGCGCGCCCGCGATCTTGTGCACTTCGGTGCGGGCTGTGAGTATTATACACGTGCAGTTGGAAATCGTGATTGTCGTGACCATCAATAAGGGGACGCCGATGCGAAGCTTTTTTTTTCTTTTCTTTCGCCATCGGTATTGATCCGTGCCTACATTGTAATCAGTATGTACCTATGCGTCGACGCGCGCGCGCGCGGATCTTAGTTTTTTTTAAATCGCGCATTTCTATCCCAAGCAAAGTCCGTACGCTATTTCAGACGGGTAAGAACACCGCGAGTATATTATCATCATCAGCAGACCCATCGTGTCGTTTAGAGCAGCTGCAGCCGCAGCCGTGTACGAATTCCTCGATCGAATCAAAAAAAAATGCACGCGTTTCGCCGCTCTCGTTATCCCCACCCTTGTAATATACAAAAGAATAAGAGAGAGAGAGAGAGAGAGAGAGTAGAGACGCGGCAAGCCGCGAGAATTCAGTGGAACGGATAATTTTCTCGTTGACGCGTTGAGCGCTGCTGCCGCTTTTGATGCACCGGCCGGCGGTCGTCCCACGCCTTGTATAACACAAGTATAACCCTCCGGTCTTCGGGGGAGCGGTAAATTATACAATAATACAGAGCGAGTGCGCGTGTGGGTGCCTCGCACATATACCGTGCTAACAACATGTTGTATGCTGCGCGCACGTGACTCCTTCGGCTCTGAAACGTAAGTTACGCTCGCTTGTGTACCGTTCGGGGCCGTCGACGTTTTTGATGGGACTAAGCTTTCACTTGAAATAAAGCCCTCCGCTGCTGATGATGGTTCGTCAGAATCCCTTTCTCCGCGTGATGGTCACATTCAGTGAGTCGCCAGCTCGTGAGATCTTTGTATATACATGGGTGTATTCTTCGATTGTTGTGTGTATACTACCCGTGACGTCATCAGCGCCCACGGAGCTGAGGATTTTTCGAATATCCACCGCGGTGATTATTGAAACAATCACTGGATACGGTTATTGCAGGTATGCTTGCCTGAAACGTGAACACGAAAGCGAGAGCAAAGGCCGAACTCACTGTCGGACATAATATTTGGTCGCGACGCCGAACGATCGATGTTTTTTTATCAATGCCAAACTTCCAACGGACCAATGATCTTGCAGAGCACTGAAAGCTGCTTTCAGTGTCAAGTATGCACGGTTGTCAAATATTTTTTTTAACGATGCATGGAGATGGCGCCAAGCTCTGACGCGCTGTTATCGGATCGCATCGACTTTTTATCTCGGGAAGTTCTGTGGTGAAAAATAAAAAAGGTATCTTCGAGTACTCATCCTATTTTTTTTTTTTCAAAGATCAACAACCTCTAGAATGTTGAAAGTTCGCCTATAAAATCCACTGAACGTGGAAATTCGTTTTCTATAATGCACGACGCAAGAAACACATTACCACGCGTCTTCGAAGAAAATGTGATATCGTGTGATAGGTTTATCAAAAAAAAGCATCGCTAATCAGACACGTTTTCCGTTGGAATGTCAATGACCCTGGAACTAAATTATTTCGGCTTCCCCGAATTTTTCGAATGTTGTTTCCAGCATAACGATTCTAAGGCGATAGCGATCGCACATTTCTATAATAACATTTTTCGTTCACTACTAATGCAAATGATGATGAATCCGGATTTACCGAACAAATATACATTAAAGTCACGATTCCGCAGCCATACGTCTTATTGTTACAAAAACTCTTTGTCGTGCATCAATTGATCGTCCGTGTTTTGTCAGATGTGAGTGAGTATAAGTCCATCGACTTCGCAATAATGTTCTCACACGCGCGTATCTATTATATGGAACGAGAATGTGCGGCCGCGTCAATTGATATCGCACTGATCGCGATTGATACAATACTCTTCCCAGCTAGTTGACAAATAAAGCTGGCTTTACTCATCAGACAATGATTCGGTTTAACCAACCGCTCGGGGTTCGTATACACAGATAGTACTGGAGTACTTTGTTAGTTTTGATTAATCACTTAATCCACTATACTCGTCAGTCAGATTTCGATAGAAAGAAACGTCATCTTTCATTCAACTATTTTTTTGCTCTTATAGATATTATCTAGATCCAGAGTATTTTCTTTACATTCGTAACAGTGACTACACTTGAAAGTTTTTAACGATGAGTAATGCATTTGCCGATAGGGAATTTTTACTTTTTTAATCGGTAAGACAAACGTTAATACATAAACATGTGATATCTGATTATTCACGATACACCATACTCTCTCAGTTTTACGATTATGTGGATCCCATACATTGATCTTTTTGAATTTGTTAAATAACTTATACCCATCCATCCGCGTTTTGAAGCAAAGTCATTGTTTTGTTATACAAAATTGCCAATATCCATAAAATATATAAGAATTGTCTCGTAAATTATGTTATCGCAAAGTGTTACGTTATTGAAGTGATTGTAAATTAATTCAGTTTGCAAATATTCATTCGAAAATAAATGTATAATACACTCGCTTATAAGTCCATGTAATTGTCTTTTCTATCATTTTGACGATTAAACAGCATCTACAAGACTCACTTGGATTCATTGCGTCGTAGTAGAGCATTAGACTAATCTTTTGGCACGTAACTGCACTTTTAACTACAAACGCGACTCACGCTGCTAGAACATTATTTTCGAACTAATTGATGGTAATTGCAGAAAACTGATGATGCATTTTTTGAATTTAATAATCAAAAATGCGAGCTAAAATATTTACTCGTGGTCGACGATTTGTGTGCAAAATCAATTTTTTTTATTAAAATAAAAAAAATAATGTTTTATGGTGGAATAAAAATATGGAATTCGCAAATTGCGAATTATTATATTTCAAGATCAAAATCCACTTTCTTATGAAACAGTGATGCAGTCAAAAATCTACATCATAAAAATTAAACCCATACAAGACTGCTTGTAAATATCTTATTCCGGTGGCATAAATTATAATTTGACGTGGCGACAAGGGACGCGTAGAACTTGAAAAGCTGTCGACAGAAGCAGGCTGTAATACTCCTAATGGATTAAACATCGTAAAGTTGCTGCTCGGCAGAGGAGCTTTGGCCAATGTTCTCGACGCGGACCGACACCATCCACTTCGCTTTGGCTGCGAGTCACCGGACAGTTATTTAATCTTCTTTCGATTTCGACGGACCATCAGGGTGGAGTTTCTGACCACAATATATGCGCGTCGTGACAAAACATCTTTAACGATTCGTTTTGAGCTTTGATCAACACTGAAAACTTGAGAAAAAATGACTCGAAGAGTTTCGTCATCCGTTTATTCCGCCGATAAGTTTGAAATAGAAAAAAAGCGAAGCTCTCTGTCTACAGAATGATGAATCGACAAAGGGATCAATTACCGTGAAAACGGTTTTTACGCGTCATATCTTATTGTCGGTGAAATGGACAACATTTAATTTGCAAAAAGTGGAAGAGAAAAGGCGAGGCAAAAGTATAATGTACGTAGCAATAAAAATCACTTCGTAACATTGCTATTTATAGCTTTTGTTCATCACTTCAGATCAAAGAAACGTGGCTATAACAAATCAGTAAAAGTGTATTATTGCACGCGCGATTTAACTTGCGTGTGCTGTAAAAAAAGATTTATCAAAATAAGACAAAATACATATGAATTTTTCATGTTGTACCGAAAGACAGAAAAATTTGCGTTAGAGGCAGAAGTGGAGCATAATATATAGATTTCGCGTCTGCCTGCAGTAACCTATATGACTGCTGCGTACCAGACGAATCGGCTGTTGGGACTACTGCCAGAGATCAATGTGCCGAGAAAATACATTGTTTATCGACTACTTGAACGTAAGTCTTTGAATCACAGATTTTTTTGCGTCTGCATGAACTCTATCTTTTTGGTTACAATATTATAAAGTGTTTACGAAGATTTTAGTTTTGGTTAGGTTATTTTGTTCAACAGTTTTATTGATGTAAAATTACGTTTATCCTCTCACATCCACATGGCTTCGATTAATTGATTATATTCAGTGTTCATAGGTACATAAATTATAAAATTCACTAAACTCATACTGTAAACTCAATGCCTTTTTAAGTAACTAATGACAAATCTGTTTAAAGTTGTGCTGTTGTTCACTTCGTTTTAATCACTATAAATTTAAAGTGCAATCTGTATATTACACACTCTGTTCAAAATTACTCAATGATACTTATTTTAAATTCACGTTATTATGCTTAATGTGAATTCCAAAATATACACTTATTTTCAAATAACATACTAATTATTGAGTGTACCAAAGCACGGCTAAAAATATCCGCTTACGTAAAAAAGCGCATTAAAACATCCGCTACCGTAACGTACGTATCTGTACTACTCATTATCTTTCTAAAAAATCTATGCGTGAAAAAAACATTTATTATTCATGAACTATATATTACACACTATTATTAATTCAATTATTTAAAGCGATAGGGAAAAAACCCACGCATTTGATGTATGAAAAAAAAATGGGAAATACAATGAAAAATGGGTAAGAAAAAATAGGATGATCGTCTAGTTTGGCGCTTTTTGGTGTTCCCAAATTTTCTTGACCCCCGACGGGTACAGAAGCTCACCTGTCATACTAGCACTCGATGGAAAAAAATTGTATCATTACAAGCATATCATGTACACCTACACTAGCGGACCAATCCCTCGCATCGCGTGCGATACATGCGGTCGACTATCCCGAAACGACGTGTATATAGTCATATCATTATTCTGCGCCATATACGTACAGGACTTATTATAGACCCATACCCCTCTATTTTCGAGGGAAATGGAAAAAAAAGCCTCCCGCTGCAGAGCGTTGAGGGTAGGTATGATATTGAGACTCTGCACGCGAATATTCGACTATGCCTTGTTATACATTGTAAATTTGCGGGTGTAACGTACGTGTGTACGATGGTGTCTGCTTTAAAAAGGGGGATGATAATTCTTATGCAATATTCGTATCGCGTATGTGTTGGTGCTTTAAGTGCAGTAAGGCAAGCGCTGTGCACTTTTGCGAAATAAGGAGGTTGTGGACAATCTGATGTTTATCGGGCGTCAATTGTACAGGGGGTGTAATATGTGCGCCTACGTGTGCATATACATAAGCATATGTATAGGTACATCGTTACGGGGTTGTTCTCTTGTTCTTCCGTCTCTTTTCTCGAAACGTTGTCTGATGGAAAAAGTAAAGCATACTTTTAACGACGTACAATCATTATGTTTATATTTTCGGTAATTTTCGCGGTCCGAGGCAATAATTTGTTTTTCCGCAAAAAAAGTTCACAGAATAAAAAATCAGTACTTCAATGAGATCTATAACTTTTCCTCTGAACACCCTCGTGCAGAGTTGAACTAAATTTAGCAAGTTATAGCGAAAGAATACGTTCTTTTGTTGATGATTATAACTCAATACTGATAGTGTTCTTTTCGGATGGCACCTCTCCAATCACGAATCGCAATGTAACGCTAAGTCATCTACCCTCATTTCAGTCTAATTGGGGATGGAAATATTGCAAGTTGGTCTTAAAATTTAATAACATACAGAATTGATTTCCACCATACTTTTACTCACCTATACATTCTGGGATAAAAAATTTCCTTTTTGCTTCTAGTAGAAATGCACTACTACGCTCCTAAAAAAAGACCCATCGCCTTTCTCGCGTAAACTAAATCTTCGGGGATTCCCGCATTTTTACGACTCCACGAGGGACAAAACACCATCAACAACGAGATCCTCCCCCTCTCGAACTTTGACGTCGCGTCGTCGCGCGCCTCGTTTTCTCCAAAGAACCACATCGTTCACCACATCAGCTCTCTCGATCCTCCGCACTACTTTGCGTCCCTTCCCTGTAATCCCTCTCCTGCGCACAGGCTCATCGCGCAACCCGTGGAGAAAACAGGCCCAACATCGGAGTTAGAAGGAAAGAGAAACAGGGGGGGGGGGGGGG
>JAPYYV010020701.1:0-11561 GCA_030522625.1 Copidosoma aretas
CTCGAACGGCCACCCACCCAAGTACTAGCCGCGCTAAATGCTGCTTGACTTCGGTGATCGACGGAACTGCGATTCTACCATTGCGCCACCGTGTCGGTCGATGTCAACATATTTATTTGAAATCTTTACCCTGGTTTGTATTGTAAGGAATTTTAAGTGCTAACTTTATTAAATAAGTTTCTCTTTATAAATTTCCATATGTTCGTACCAGTAAATGTTTGATACAATAGTATCATATCTCACAAGCAAATCACTATGCAGAAACGATAAGATTGTATACAATTAACGTTGTATAGATTATATTTTCTTTGAACTTTCTCGGGATTTCAGCGAATAAAGTCTTATAAAATTATAAAATATTCCAGGTGCACGTATATGTGTATATACATACATGTATATAAAGACACACATATATCTTTACATTTGTATGATGTTATATGATCGTCATCTTGGAAATTCTTCTTACACGATTTATATCAGTTTTTTTAATTCCATACCAAATGTTGTCGTAGCTCAGCGGTAAGATGTCAAGCTTACATACCTGTGGACCCTAGTTCGATTCCAACTCTCGGTAAAGTTTTTTCGTATTTTATGTTCATTGTGTTAACTATGATAAAATTATATGAATATAAATAATAAATAATAATGATCATCGGACAATTATTTATCAAATTCAATAAATATATAATATTTAAGAATCCATCAATATTTATATTTTATCTACATAAAAACACATAAGACACATGTGTTGATAGTAAAGTTTGGTCAAAGGTGAACTGCAAAAAAGGGTACGAATAATAAATTTTATATGCTTGTTCATATGTATATGATTATTTTGAATTTCAATAAGATATTTTCATTTGACTGAAAATCGATGTGAATTTTTAAAAAGTGTATTAATCTAATTTTTAAAAAGATTTCAGTTCCAGTCAGACATCTTAACTCATTTTTGAAAAGATTTTGAATATTCGGTTACGTGTATTAATTCGCTGACCGAATATTTACAGGTAAAACATTTTAGTATTCGCATGCGTGGAAAAAAATAAACATGTTATGTTACCATACAATATTCTACATCGTAATAATCCAATGCTTCCTGATAAATCATTCAGTGCTAAAATTAAACTCATACAACATGATCAAACATTATGTTGATTTTATGCACACATTAAAAAAAACTATAAAACATTATAGGTCACACAGTTGTACCAGAAAAAAATATTTTTTCTTTAGAATACTGCTTCAAACTTGTATAAACCTTTAATGCTGTTATAAAACTATCCTGATTTATTTATAGGAATAACACTGATTACTATAGCAGATTTCGGTGCAAAGCCACACATTTGTCCTGATTGAATTTTTTTTATCATGTCCTATCGGTACCATCCGACCGGGTAGCAACCTCCCAATAAACACTAATAACACTCGCTGCGCTCCGATGAAAATTAGGACTTGTAAGTTTTCCAGCAAATACTGTAGCAACCGAGATACCAACACTAACTGTACTACGGTGAATATAGTATCATGAATCGCTATATCACGAAAATAAAATGTCTTTGCAATAAAAAACAGGCCTTCTACGTTACCAAAAAGCTTCGTTGGACTATTGGTGAGATCGGGCAGTCTTTATCGGGCAGTCTTTTAAAAATGGTAGAATTGCGTCCCGCGCCCTAATAACCAATGTTTGATTTGCGTCCCAGCCCTTCAGATAGTATGGTGGCATTGCATCCCGCTTATGAAATCTCAATTAGTCGTATCCATATCATAACATTTTTTTTCGACATGTGATTAAATACGAAAATAAAATAAGACGATTTCTCCCGCCACACTTTATCCAGGCATCGGGCAAGCATTACGATGGTATTTATAAATACTGGCGTGTAATATTTTTTTTTTTTAATTTCACAAAACTCTACTGCGGGCAGATGAATTGTACAATACACGAGACGATTTATACGAAGAGTATTTGCTTAATAGTACGAGACTACACTGACTTGTAATTTAAAATTTCAGTACATCGCAGTTGTTTTGTATTAATGCTGGTCTGTAAACACTTCAGATCATGAGTTAACTGTACGTTAAGTACGTTAACTATTAGAAATAATAACAAAAGTATTAGTGTGCTCAAGTAGAAATTTATAGACTCAGAACTATGTAAAGCTTGAATGATGAAACCCTTGAATTCTGCGATATTTAAAAATCTATCAACGTTATCAAACTAAAGTAAACATCACGATTGACACATCGAAGCAAATGATATTATTTGTCAATTTTATGAGACTCCCAGTCAAAAGACATACAAGATTCGAGTAAGCGATTCGACCAAATATTTCTAATGACCAGGACGCAAATCGACCATACCCAAGGATGCGACTCGACTATCGGTTATTCGTGACCGGAAAGCCACTCCACCATAGTCACTCTGGCTGATAACGTATGGAACGCAATTGAATCATGGCCAACTAATACTTATAATATCAATTATATTTCATTTATATATTGTTATGAATTATAATACAAAGATACTTTAATTTCTTAAGTGAAATAGGATTTCAAGTTCAAACTAGCGGCTTGACGTATGCAAAATGCTGCAAGTTGGGCTTGATTAAATTAAAATTAGATATCAAAACCCCGGTGAAACCTTGATCACTTTTTTATCGTGGGCGAGAATATAAGGCACTCCGTCAGTATAACGTTCGTGCCCAAAAACGTCCCCACATCGTTTATAAAATTTTACAAACCACCACATACATAAATAATTAAACTTTACCACCTTTATAAATAATTAAATATTGAAAATAGAAGAATAATTTTATTTGGTAAAGCACCGTGATATAATTATAATGTACATCACGGTGCACACTGGTCCGAAACGGTATAAAAAGGTCAAAAGTATTCATCCTCTTCAACAACTTTTGACATCAACAATAGAAGAAAAATCGCTGATTGTATGAAGAATTGAATGAGCTACCGATTTTCAGGTTTAAAACCCACTGAAATGTACCACAATAGCCATAACTTCAAAATAACCCATATAATACAAATAAAATACATCTACTACGCAGAAAAAATTATTTTTATGTTTACTAATCTTTATATTTTTTACGAAATATGGCTTAGCGTGAGTATTGCGAGCATTGACTTGTATGATTTTGACAATATTATCATATGCTTTTTAAATGTAATGATGGAATTTTATCAACATCCTATTTTACGATTTATTTTGAATTTTGATTTGCATGTTTAATAACCATATACTATATACCACATAAGTGCCTTCAATTTAGTTGATTTGAGCATCTTAACCAACGTTCTTCGTCAATGTAATTGACGATTAATCGATTAATTATGTTCTATACAAGTTTATTTAAAAATTTATTTAGAATTTTTGCCTAAAAATCCAGCTGAATACGCACATGGATTTTTAGCAGGATTTCCACATAGGACCTGGTTTTCCAGTTACGTACAGATAAATTTCTGGTAAACGAGATTTTACACGTGTATGTCGATTTTTCATGTCAACTAAAAAATGATGATAATATATTTTTCAAAATAATTTTTCAGTCTGCAAAATACTTTCTATCTTTATAAACAGCAATAAAACAATGGAATGGTAACTGATGCGCAAATACAATCTTTGAAATTAGTTGTTTGCAAATTATAATTTAGTTGATAAGTTTGCAAATCGCAATTTCAATGAATTTTGTGTTGCAGACAACAAAAGTCCATGCTACCTAGTGTTCGTATGTGTAATAATTTGTTAGAAAAATTTCTTAATTCTTGACAATAAACGGACTTTGACTTATAGTCAAAGTTTTAAACTGTAAGTCACATTCCAATAGAAGCGATTATTAAAAAAAAAAAAAAAATTCAAACACACGTAAACAGTATCCATAATGGACTTCTGCTTTATATTTGAAAAATACATGGAATCTGTGATTTTCCTTATCATAAACGTCAGCTGACATGTCATGCCAAAACTTAAAAACAACAATATTGATAGAAAACTGTTAATATCTTCAATTTAAAGCTCTCCAGTGTGTCAATTTGATCGTCGCATCCGCATGGTGCGTCGAATAACGTACTTATCATAAAAGTATAGTGTTAATTTTTTTAAAGATTTGAATAAAATATTTCAGATGATATGTCATTCTATATTTGTTTTTTTAATGTTACATAATGCGAATTCATACTAAACAGCTTCAATAGCTAGGTTTTTTGATGCACCATGCGGATGCTACTACTAAATTGGTACACATAAGAGCTTTATATTGTAGCCCAGGTAAGGAAGCAGAATGCCCTGAATTTTTTATCACCGCACACTTTATTTTTCGGTAAATTAGTGAAAAAATGCACTAATTCAAAATTTGGAGATCCGCAGTCTGTACAAGTGATGCGTCATTTTTTAATTTAACAATTTATGGAAAAAAGTTTTTTTTCTAATTTTGCGAAATATCTCCCCTCAGCGCTACACAATAAAGCAGCCTTCGAATAGCGAAAAGTTTTGAGCCTGGCTGGCGCTTTCTTCCGTACAATACATTCTGTGTCATTAACTCATTAATTCAACTCGTTTTCGTTTGTTTATATTATTAATGTTTTGACCAACTTGTGCTAGATCACATGACTAATTAACGTAGTTCGGAATTCTGTTCATTCAGTAAAATTGTATTTTTATTTTGAGTTACTTACCAATTTTTCAATTGTATTGGTGCATATTTGGAAAAAAATGTGCTCGTGCGTTTCTAATAAAGTATAAACGTTTTTATAATTCAATTATAATAAAATTAATAACCCAAACCATTGAAAAATTTGTTTTTTATTTCATTGTGTACAGTAAAATGTAACTCTTTTTAGTTCAATATTGGCATAAGAAGTGTCTGTATCGGTGTCACTTTCAGTTTCACCATGTTTATAAACAAAGAAAAACAAGTTTAAATAATGAGTAAATATACGGTAAATAATGTCGTATAACCAGTTGACCCATAGCAGGCATCCCAGTACCTATTAAAGCTCAAATGGGGAAATAGAAAGTAACAAACTATCGAAATAGGGAAAAATAGGAAACAATAATTCTCAATGAATCATTAGCTACATCCAAATAATTTTTTAATATAGGTTTATTTTCAAGCTTTTTTTTCAATTTAAAAAAAAAAAAATGGTAAATAACCGACATTTTTATTGATTACATCTTGGTATTATTTAATTATTACTTAACCAGTACATGTTAAATGATTAGTAGTTTCTTCATCATTTACCTTTATTTTACTTCCAACGAAAGGTTGGAAGGTTGTGGACTAGGTCTCTTGCTCCTTTACAGGCCGCAGGACTAGCAGTCGTCCAACTATTCGTGTTGGCCCGTTGTAATATTTTATGTAATAAAAGAGTAAGAGAGAATGTGTTAGGAGGTTTTGAATAGTATTAAATTGAGTTACCTTTCTTTTAAATGAATTATTGTTCCTTGTTATAATTTCCTTATTAACTTGTATGAATATACGTATATGGATTACTGAGGATGTATTTATATATATTCTTTAGGGGTTTTTTTTTTTGGGTAGTATCATTGACTATGATAATTCTAAATATATTTTTAAAATTCAGTTTTTATATTCTCACTTCATTTATTAGGTTTACACTTAGATGCTATTTACATTTATATTATTCAATGCTTTATCAACAACAAAGTCAGAAGAACTGAAAAAGAATAAGAATAACCACACTTAATAAGCGGTGGCAAGCTACACATTAATTAACTGCTCTCGATGAGTGGCAGTGGACTACTAAACCAAAACGTCGCACAGAGGCAATATATAAGATAAGGCTCCGCAGGAAGTTTTGGTTTCACAACTAGGGTAAGCGAGGAGTTGCATTTCCCTGAAGAGCAATACGTGCTGACCAGATATTTTGGACTTTGTACTCGCTTCGGTTGTATTTCGACACTTCATTCAAATCTCAACGAGTCACAAAGTACCAAGTCAGCATTATTCAGGGACAACCATGATTTCCTAGTAAAACTATAAATATAATATCTTTATTTCAATATTTTCCTTGAACCTTGTATCATTTCTTAATTGATATTATAAAATTTTATCTTTTAATTATAAAGTCAAAGTTGTCACTTAACAGTCTCCCCTTAAAACTATCGCCGCCCTCGGCGAATATAGAATATAATAAAAAAAAAAAAATATTATAAACTTTATATTAGTCATTATTGTAGAATAAAGTAATTATAATAATATATAATGTTATAAAAGTATAAAAATTAGTATAAATCTAAATTTTTTTTTTTTTTTCACATATTGTATATACAGGAGAATTTATACATACTATATCGTAATAGTATAAATGGGTACATAATAATATAATATATTTTGAAGATTACAATAAAACATTGACTTGGGGCATGGTGAGATGTAAGAAAAAAAGGGAAAAAGGAATTATGTTATGTATAATGTTACTATGTAAAACTATTGTTCGCTCAAAGAGTCATAGTTGCTTGTAGAACACGGCGAGGAGTCCTTTATCTCTTTCTTATATGCCACGACAGGGGGGTCACTCACACTCATAGTAGATTTTTGGTACATACTTGCACGTATAGCCTTTAAGAGTGTAGGTCTCTCCCACTGTCTGCTCCGTTTGTCGACCTGTGCCTTTTGGCCTGGTGAACTACGTTTACTCTTCCTACTCCTCGCTCCGCCGCGATCCTGTGAACAGCTCTCCGCAGCTATAGGGCGACGACGTGGACAAAGCAAACTCTTCAAGCTCTCCGCAGCGAACGTTTCTACTTGCCTCGTCCGAATCTGCAAGCACCTACGACTCTATAAAGCTACAGGTCTTGTTATACTGCATTTGCGCTCTTTTGATTCAATTTAATTTGTTATTTCTAATTAGTCAATTATAAATATTAATTTTCAATACCATTTCTTCGAATCAAATCTTTTCTGTTCACGCGCTTCTTCCATTTCCTCGTACCATTTTAGTTTCGAATATTTGTAGAATTTAATTATCAATAATAAAATTTCATCTATTCAGAAAAAGAATAAACATTGTCATTTTCAAATATTAAACACTCGATCTTATATAGGATTTCCATGAAACATTAATATCCACAATATTAATTTATTTTTTCATATCTACGTAAGCTCTTGGCTTCTATTGTTTTCAATACATTTTGAGCGAGCCTAGTAGATCAAACATTTGTATATGTATTAGTATGAGTAGACACATATGGTTTGCTTGTACAACATATGCCGTTGGTCTATTTGTATTTGCCATTGGCAAGGTATTAACTACGTAGATAGTATTACTAAACTGTTAATTTCAATGTATAGTACTATATTGTTCAACGTGATTAGCACATCCTCTTTTTTTTTTTTTTTTTTTTTTTTTTTTTTTTTTTTTTTTTTTTTTTTTTTTTTTTTTTTTTTTTTTTTTTTTTTTTTTTTTTTTTTTTTTTTTCTAACATTATTTTGACATATGGGGCAGAATTTCTTCATTTTTATTTGTATTTCACACAGGAAACTGTGCACCTCGAGGTCGTTTTGATATATAGTATTCTCACCTGCTTTATGGACTATAGTTTCTAAGTTGGTCCGGTTTACGTTATTTAAATACCGGATTCCGAAGTCCTTAAGCCCGTCGAGGGCTCTAGCCGTTAATTCTTCGTTACGATAAGTAGCGAAGTTCGTGTACAAAGATTTTCCATAATGACGTATAATATCTAGTGGGTAATAATTAGTTTGACTCAAAGGGCCAAATATAGCATCATTAATTTAGTGTATTCCTCCGTATTCATCGTGACAGGCACCTTTGATATTAACTTGCGAGGAAGTGGGTTACGGGTTTCAAAAAATTTATTCGTATTCATATTGAATTTTTCTTTTTCCTCTGAATCCTTTACTTCTGTTGGTCGTTGTTGTATAAGATGAATTACCGTGTGCTTCATATCCTCGGCCCACTCTATTGTCTTATAAATAATGTGAACCGGCACTACATTTTCTCGTTTTTGTTTTAACGTTGAAAAATAAATATCCTCAATGGGATATTTATGTGTGAAGAATTCTAGTATATAATTGACGTTATAGGATTTTAAAATAAGTAAATTTAAGTTAGCCCCATTACGATTTACTCGTGCGAATTGTAATGTTGAAGGTTCTTCTTCTTCATCAATATTTTCAGTTATCAATTTGTTCTCTTCAGCCGGCGCCTAGGTTTTGGCGTCAATTAGCGCTTGTAATGTTGGTGTCGTTGTTAGTTATTTCGCCGCTTTTTCGGCCTCTAGTAATGAGTTGAAGATGGCTTCATAACTCGAATATCCAATAGCACATGGCTCTTCCTCTAGAGATTGCACAATACCGTAAAACTGAAAAAAAAATTTCATCATTAGCTGACTGTAATTTCCTTGTAATAATAAATTGAGACGGCGTCAGTCGGTCACCACTTCAAGTATTTTTGGTTCCTGATTGATCATAATGATGTTCGTCTCCATCTTGCTTTCTGTAAGTGTAATGGATATATGACTTTATGTGTTTGATACGTAAGTGTGTGCATATTTGATATGTGAGATCATGCTATTATAATTTTAAGTTGCATATGCATGTTAATGAGTGAAAGTGAGGTTATTAATAAACCAGGTTATTAAAAGATATGCGGAGAGGGTCGTGCAAAGATTACATATATTAAGTTCTTATTTCCAATTCTATCTTAATTTTCGCAATTAACAAAATATAATATTCCATAAATAATGATTTCAAAATTGCTAGTACATTCGTAGTCCTTAATATAATGTGATTAGATGATGTTAATGTATTGCACTAATAACTAAATATTCAGTATTTGTTTATCTTGTAATTTTTATGGGTCTTAAAGCTAAAATCTTAAACTCAGATGATGTATTTCTTCGTTGCAGGATAAGAGCTGGTAGAATGGTGAGGTTCTGTTATCGGGTTCAAAATTTTCTTCTGCTGATTTTCTCTCGTATATCGGTAGAGGTTTCAAAGGTCGATTGGATTTTTGAAGCTTTCATACATCGTTGTCTTCTGCACGTAATAACATGCTTTTGATATGTTCTTAAGTCGACTTGTTGTTGACAGAAGGAGTGAGTTATTTTTTGGTTCATTTTGTATTGTGCACTCCTTTTGAGGGTTCGGCATATTTCGGGTAATATTTGGGTTCATCATTCTGCAATTCTAAAATAGCTCTCTCGGGGTTTATACATTTGATATATCCTTCGACTCCAAATTTAACGAAATGATTAAAAAAGTTTATTTCTAGCCTTGATGGTGTTATTCACTTTTGTTAGTCGCAGACTGTTGATAAATGTATCAAGCTATCTATTACTTAAAGCGTTCTTTTATTCATGATAAGTCTAATTTATCCCTTTATGACCTACGATAAAATTATCATGTAAAGTTCGTATTATTTGAGTTCGTTCTTCATTTTTTTAGAAAATCAACTTTACCGTAACAGACAGTAATTATTGTAGCCGTTTTATCAAATGTTGTTGATAATGTTTCTGTTATCAATCCGGGTTTAAATTTGTCTGTGAGGTCTCCCCTTCTCGAAATTAGAAAGGTTTTTAGATTTCGCCTCATTAATATCCTTTTAAGCGATTTAAAAGCTCTCGTCAGTTTTTCTGAGGTTATTAAATCAGTAGGTGTTTCACTAATAACTATTGACAGTACATTATGTCCTCCATAAAGTGTTATTGATATTTGTCCTACTTTTGGTTTTTTTAATTTTAAATAATTGAAGTCCAGTGCACCTATCGATCTCAACAGTCTTAAGACAGATGTGACTGGTTGACGATCTTTACTCATGAATTATACTATACTATCTCTCATATGTGAGACAATATCTAGTAGCAATCACGTTATTTATTAATTTTAGCCTATTTTGGAAATTATCGGTACTACTTCTACTACTATCGCTAGGACTAACGTACACTTTCCCATTTTTGTTTTCGTATCGATTTATTGGTTAAAAAGGGTATAAATCTAATAGCAGCATAAAATCAGGTGCAGTACTTTGATTTATTAATTGTCTTTTATTATGGTTCATTGAGGTTGCGTTATCTTCATCCAAGTTCTCCGAGGGTTCTTCCGTTATTTGTTCCAAGTCAGGTGCTTTAGATCATCTGTCTTTTGTAGTCATCTGTGTTGGTGTACTCGAACTTAACAGAGCCCCTTTGTGTATTCGTGGAATGATTGATAGTCAACCGTCCGTCATATGTTTTTGCAAAATTGTATTCTCATCAAATAAGGATTCAAAGTTTTCTGCTTGTTTTGATATCTCGGTAATTCTATCATCTAGTACGGAGTCGTCAAAATGTTCGGGGTCATAAGTATCAATTTCGTTTAAAATGTCTTAAATTTCGGGATCTAGTTGATCGCCATCAGAAAATCTAGTAATATTGAGATTCTCTGGATTCGTTGGTTCGGATTCTTCATAAACTCCGGTTTTGTTTAAAAATTCTCGGACGCTTTTATCGAATTTTGCTGATAGTTCTTGTATTTCTTGGGAAGTTATTTCATTACTTTGGTCAGTAATTCTATTTTTCTCCTGAGAAATATTCTTGTAAGAATCCTCGCTTGATGATATAGGGGTTAATTTAATTTTTGTACTGGTCATGTCCGTGTATGAGTCAGTGTCAGTCGTTGAATTTGTCTCAGTAGATTCTTGTCTTAACCTACTTCTGCGTGGGTCATATACAGGTGGCTGTGTATTGTCTTCTGAGGTTAATTCGCTATCACTTAAGTCATTTTCCAATAACATACTTGTTCTTGAGATTGTTCCATCATTTATTATATCTCTTACTGGCAAATTGGATATTTGCCGATTAACCTGCGTCTTATTTCTATTATCTAGCTTCCTTATACTTTTATCGCTGTTATACGATGTTGATGTGGCTGATTCTTGATTTATAATTGTTTTAGTGTCTGAAATGTTGACTTTCAAAGAACTTGAGTCTCGTAGTGGTTTAATTGACGCATATTTTTTTATACTGGATAAGATAGATGATGTTGGTTTCGAGTAAGTCACTGTACTTGTTCGAGTTCTTTGAACAATAACACTATGGTCTAATTTTGCTCGCTCTTTATTTGTTATTAAACCAAGTGGTCATCCTGGACCCCTAGCCAATTGAGGTACCTTTGTCCCTGATTTGGTCATGTTCCTAGTTTTTGTTGTTTCTATTACCTGCTTTCGAGTTGCTTGCGATGTTTTAGGTTCGGCGGTTCTTAGCTTAGATGTTACTGTTTCTTCTTTCTGATTTTGTAATTCTGTTTTGTTTTTATCTTTTATTTTTTTCGATTGATCATCATTATTCTTAACAGTGGTAATCCGTAATTTATGTCATTTTCTGTTCCTACAGGTAAAAATGGCCCTACAGGGTTTCTAGAAAGTGCATCTGCATTTGTGTTCAGTTTTCCGGGTTTGTATTTGAAAGTATATTCATAGCCAGTGAATTTAAACATCCAACGCATTAAGCGCTGTCCTGGATCTTTTCTAGTATGCATACATTTCAAGGGCTCATGGTCGGCTATCAGAACAAATTTATTCCCTAA
>JAPYYV010020702.1:0-12065 GCA_030522625.1 Copidosoma aretas
TCAAAATTCTGATCACCGCTGAAAAAATTCTTCAGTTTGACAGTCTAATGTTATTTTCTTATTTCGGTTTCAATAATTTTTTAAAATCGAGATTTAGAAAATAATTTTTGTATATGCTATTATCGATGTTTCAGCGTATTTTAATTTAAAAAATCTGGATGATTAGAAATTGTTTTACAAAATAATATACTTTGATTAAAATACAGGTGTGTGTGGATGTATAAATGTGTATGTACATAAATGGCTGTATCTCCGTATTCCTTTGACGGATTTAGATGCAACAAGGCCTATTTTTTTTAGTTTTAAGAGTCTTACTAGCACTGAAAAAAAAATTTAAGTTCAGCAGTCGTTTTTTTTTTTTTTTTTTTTTTTTTTTTTTTTAAACCGCGTTTTTTTAAAATTTATTTTTTTCTTTTTTTTTTTTTTTTTTTTTTTAAATAAAAAAAAATATTTAATTAGATACTTATTTAATACATCTAAAATTAATATGGATGTAAAAAAATATAATTATGAAGTATATATATGAGTAAGCATTGTGCCAATGAATTGGCAGCGGTATATTTATCTATTTAAATGATTATATTTAAAAAAAATTTAAACTACATATTTAGTGGTTGGGTAAGATTGTCTCTAATCTTTATTGGATCGATTTAGAGTATTGTAAAAAAATAATCATAATCATATAATATAGTTACAGATTAAAACGTGCTTTGGAGTATAGCTGTATGTACAAGTTAGATTAGCAGTAATCCTTTCAGGCACGGATGCCCCGGTGCCCTTCTCTAAGTATACATCGCCAAAAAACTTTCTTAGGCTAATCACCATGCTGAACTAAATTGATTTTGTTTATTAAGAGAATATAATACCATGGCAAGATTTGTAACGTGTTGAGAAACAAAACTTTACTTAGTAGTTGTAGTTATGTTAGTTGTAGTCACTTATTAATACGGTACCCAAGAGGTGAACTCGCTTAACAAAGCAGCTAGTTAAACATAATTTTGGAGCTTATGCTTGAATATGTATTTACTGTGTCTTTTAGAAATTAAAATATAAGATTTTGATTAGCGTGAATTTCACTTACCATAATAGGTATAATAATAATGACCCCTCAATATCACTGTATGGCCTTTTATTGTTTTATAATTTTAGTCCTATGGTATCTATGCACACCGTCACTTTCTCCTGCTTGCGAATCTGCTTATACGCATCAAGCTGCTCCTTTGTCCAAAAATGTACAAAAAATGGATTAAATCCAATGTCATGTATTTGATGTACATGCGTAGTAGATTAGTTTTTCTTGCTACGCTTGCTCTGGCCGCTCCTGGCAAATAACAAGAGCCGCATCATTTTCCTGAACCAGAAGGTATCATAAAAAAAGCCAATATATCTTGAGTATTTTCCATTATTGACAATTCACACCTTAAAATAGACCCACAACGACATTCAGCTAGAAGAAACAAAGAAATATATTGTTAATCATTCTTAATCTGTCCGACTAAAGTACAAAAAGAGTTTCGCAGTGATCGCAGACCCAAGTGAGCCTTTGGGCGCGCAAGTCGTACTTTGCGCCCATGGTACAAAATCTGCTAACTCTAACCTTCGAGCATACATACATGGAGGAAGCACGTAATGGTATAACCTGTAGTCAGGAGAAGAGAGAGAAAGAAACTCTTAGGGGTACCCCACTCTTTCTACCTACTCGCTCGTGATTGGCTACTGCCGAATGGTATACAGTAGCAGAAGAGACTCAAGGCGATGTAAGGTACAATACCTATATAGCCTATATGCAAGTGAAATGATTAAAGTGTAAGGCGGTTCATTTATAAAATAATCATAAAATGTTTCAAACGTACTACCGTGAATTTTGAACAACAATATAGAAAACTTTGACCAATTGTGAACACTAATTGTCGACAAACATATATGAGCTGATGCATGGGCCGTTTGCCTATAAGCATGTAGTGCTTTTAAGCATTATAAATTTTACAGCCTATAGCGCAGCTGGTAACACTTTTGCCTCAGACCACGGAGATCGTGGTCCAATCCTCGGAATGGATTTTATTTTTTTATTAATTGTGACTGTCCCTTTTTTTACGTAAAACATAAAGGACGTTTTCGTTACCGGGTCACACTATTTTTTAACTAGAATAGCAGCAATTTATAAAATTACGAAAACGTCCTTTATTTTCTACTTAAAAAAAGGGTCAGGCTTAAAATTAATTAAAAGAAAAAAAAAAATATATATACTTATAAAATAAAGGATGTTTTCGTAATTTTATAAATTGCTACAATTCTAGTTAAAAAATAGTGTGACCCAGTAACGAAAACGTCCTTTATTTTTTACGTAAAAAAAGAGACAGGCTTAAAGTTAATAAAATAAAAAAATCTATTCCGAGGATTCGACCCCACGACCACCGTGGTCTGAGGCAAAAGTGTTACCAGTTGCGCTATAGGCGTTCAAATTTATTGATGCCTAAAAGCACTACATGCTTATGAGCGAGCGGCCCATGCATCGGCTCATATATGTTTCTCGACAATTAGTGTTCACAATTATTTAAATTTTTGTATATTTCTGTTCAAAATTCACGGTATTATATTTGTAACATTTTATGATTATTTTATAAATGAGCTGCCTTACACTTTAATCATTTCATTTTCATACAGGCTACATAGGTATTGTATCTAACATCGCCTTGAGTCTCTTCTGCTACTGTATACCAGTCGGCAGTAGCCAATCACGAGCGAGTAGGTAGAAAGAGGGGAGTACCCCTGAGAGTTTCTTTCTCTCTCCTCTCCTGACTGCAGGTTATACCATTACGTACGTGCTTGCTCCATCTATGTATGCTAGAAGATTCTAACATGCATATTATTAGGGTGTCCGTTATTTACCGATTTCGACTTTTTGATCAGATACCCCCTGAAATCTCTTCGTTGCATCCTGAAATGATAATCCATACCCTAAAAACCCGAAAATTTTGGATTTAACACGTGCCCCTAGACTCAATTTTATTTTTCATTTAAATAGCATGGGATTTTCAAACTTTAACCTTGTTTGATTTTTTTGACCACTTTAAGTATTTAATTTGAATTTTTAAATCATTCTATTGAATTACGTATCGCTTGGACTTGATTTATTGATTTTTTCCAGCTCAACATGAGCAGGTTGAAAAAGTTCGATTTTGGCCTTCGAAGCCTTTGAAGAACAAAAAATCCAAAATATGAAATTATTCCAATTTGCTTATTTTGAGGTGGAAAAAATCAATCAGTGAAGTCCAAGTGACATGTAATTCAATGGTGTAATTTAAAAATCCAGAAAAAATACTTAAAGTGGTCAAAAAAATCAAGCAAGGTTGAAGTTTGAAAATCCCATGCTATTTAAATGGAAAATCAAATGGGGGTCTAGGGGTACGTGTTAAATCCAAAATTTTCGGGTTTTCAGGGTATGGATTATCATTTTAGGATACAACGAAGAGATTCCAGGGGGTGTATGATCAAAAAGTCAAAATCGGTAAATAACGGACACCCGAATGTATATAAAGCATAATTTTAAATGTAAAGGCCTAAATTTATTTTCCATCGAAAAACTTGAACAAAAATAATGTTATCAAATCTCATAAATATAGTAGTTTTTGTCATAAATGACGATCTTTCCAGGGTCCCTGAACTTGAGGGCGCTTGCAAAACCACGCCCGAGGCACTATTGCGTGGATACACATTAGTGGTAAAAAATATTGTTCCTACTGAGGGCACACCAGCCTCTCAAAAACGCTCGAATTAAGAAAAGTATACTTAAAGCCTGCCTTGAAACACTTTTAGGCATTTAGATTGCCCAAGATAAGCACGCAATATAAAGTATTAAATGGTGAAATACATTTATTTGGTCATATCATCATAAATAAAGTGATTGCATTGTTTAGTTTTCTATCGGATGGATATGCTATAAAAGTTTTAAATGACAAAACCAAACATTACTATTAATTTATGAAATATTAAATTTAATGAAAACTCAGTGCATACGTACTCCGTGAAAATTTTATGCATAAAACTTCTTGGATTAAGTAAAGTTGATTCTAACAGAAGAGTTATTTATTTCTGTTTTAAAAAAAATTTTCTATGATTATTCTACGTAGTCCGATGTACTTGAAATAGCATTTTTAAAGTAACTTTGAAATAATTTCATTAATTTTTTTTCATTAAAACTGCACGAACAATATATTATTGGGCAAATATTGATGTACTCTATGTCTGAGCGTTGTACGTAAAAGTATATTTCCGAAGTGTAATCATAACTCACGATTTTTTTATTTGATTTTATAAATTAATAAATATATATGTACATATTTATATGTACATTAGGACATCCGTTATTTACCAATTTAGATTTTTTTGTAATGTACCCTATTAAATCTTTTCATTATACCCCAAAATTAGAGTCCGTACCAAAAAAATCCAAAAATTTTTGAGTCAATACGTGCTACCAGCCCACCAGACTTAAAATAGCACTTTGCGCCCTCGGAAAATGTCGTTCTGTTCGCAACGCGGGCACAAACATACAAAAACCGCGCCCTTTGGGCGCGAGTTTTTTACTTTGTGTCTAGGTATGAAACATACTATTTTATACATTTTTGAATTAATAAACTTGGTACATATTGTTTGAACTTGATCACATTTTTTTTCAGTTCAAAAGGAGTCCATTAAAAATTCGATTTTAATCTCAGAAGCCTTCAAAGGAGAAAATATTGTTTTGAGCTGAAAAAAATTTGTATCTAATTCAAGTAATATGTAAAAAAGTTTAATAGTTTAAACATCTAGAAACAATATTTTAAGTGGTAAAAAAAATTAAATGTTGAAAAGTTCAAATTCTCTGCGATTTTAATGGGAAATCATTCTGTGTCTGGTGTCACGTGTTAACTCCAGAATTTTTGAACTTTTTTGGTACGTATTTTCAGTTTGGGGTGTAATAAAGAGATTTAATGAGATATATAATTATTTCTGAATCCGTTAATAATGGGCACCCTTATATACATACATATGGGTGCTGCTGCCGAAACTGACTCATACCAACTTTAAAAGTTGCTTTGCAAGTGCCCTCGGACCCCGGGACCACCTTGGATAGATGCACATTTGTGACACAAAGTACCATCAATTTAGATGGTTCAACGCTAAAACTTGTTCATTCAGTTCACTTTTTTCAAACAAATTATGTCCTAATTCACGTAAACGTTACAATATATCATTTTTTGGTTATGGAAAAGAAAGTACACTTACCATTAAAGTAACCAGATTCTCCATTGATGGCAAGGTTGTGATTTTTGTAGTTAAAGCCACATGGGATTCTTTTGTGCTCCCAAATTTTTTGAGAGAAGTAAAACTCCCAAGCCCCTGGCTTGGATCTCAAACGTGTGCGCTTGTAATTGCTTGATTGTCTAGTATTGTTTTTGTAAGTATACTCCATCGTTAAGTAATCAAATTAAGTTTGAGGGATGATAACGTCGAAATTAATGTTTCTTTTGGCATATACATCTTCATCAGAACCATGGTTTCCGTTAGAAACGCTTTGAAAGCTGTAATTGTTTGTAGTTCCTTTTGCAGATACATCCAAGTACTCGGTAATTCTATCCAATAATTGGTATCGGTTATTCGTGACCAGCGAGTACAAGCTTGCAGCTTTAATTTTGTCTCTAAACTCAGTTGCGATTTTATCCCAAATCGGGTCTGTCTTTTGGATTACTACATAACCATCATCTTTCTGTACATAAATTTCTGTACTAAACGGAATAACTTTTTCTATCACTTCTTCCGATGAAAAAGTCGGCGGTCGTCCTCGCGGCATTTTTAATTATGTTTACTACTTAACAGTTATTCGTATTAATCCGCTGCCAAGATACCCTGAAATTACCCAGCACGTTACCCTCATAGTAAAACTATTTGTTGGTATATAAATATGTTAACACTGAGATTATTGTGGTACCCTTACAAAAAAATAAAAAGAGGACTGCAAGAGTACTGAGAGTGCCGACGAGAGGACGACAAGGGGTTCCTGACCTAACTAAACCCGTTAGGACTGGGGAGACGACTAAGACTACTGCAGATAGTACTATAGAGTAAGATTTTCACCTATCGTCCCCCAGCCTTTGCAACGTATATGTGAGTTTTTGTTTTAACTTGATATTGTAGACGTTAGCGCGGAGGAGTGAACGTTTTGTTTCTACAAAGACAGATCTTCGATTCCCGACTCCAACGTTGATAATTAGTAGTTTCCTTACTTTAGAGAAATAATTTTGGTCCTTGTTGATCGGTTTTATTTTTCGTTCGATTTTATTGATTTTTGAAAATTTATTTTTCGCAAAGAAAATCGATTTGTGGCTATTTAAAATCGCTTTAGACCATTGAACAATACTAGGGGCTCCACCCCCTGCGCGCTTCGCGCGCCAACCCCCGAAATTGAATTATACAATTATTTTCAAGATTTTTGTGGAAAAACTCAAATTATTAGAAAATTTATTCCATACCGTGGTAATCTCCATTCAAAATCACTTACTATTCATGTTTCAAAATCTCATTCTCAAATGTATCCGCTCTTGTTCAGTCTCAGACAATTACGAAACGAATAAAAAGGCTTCAGTCACGTAAAAATCAATCTTTTATCATTTGAAAATTTTTTAAAAGATCATGAAGTTTTCTTCAAAAAACGTATTGAGATAAAATTTAAAAAATTTAAGAATGTGAATGTGCGTGGTTGTGTATGTATGCGGTCATATTTCATAACTTTCTTGACCGCATTTTATATTAGGTTTAATTTGAATAAGATACTGATCCCTACTAGGAACGAAAATTCTGTTTTAAATAATTTGTCCATTTGTTATTTCGATCTTACTTATTGTCGAAATGTTTTTTGAACATTTTATTGTTGATTTGGGATATGTTATTACGAAAAATATGAAAAAATCGTTTAATCGATACTTTGATGTTATATGCGTCTTTTGGTCCATAGCACGGTTTCCTTTAAACGTATCAAAATTTACATAAATTGCATGCAATACAGTAATGAAATTTTGAGTGAGTATTATAAGTTTATTGTAATGTTTAAAATCTTATAAATAAATGAAGAAATGACATCCTTTAGGAGGTTGACTACCTGTAATAGGGGGTGCGAGAGAAAGAGGTCCGACCTTTTGCCTCTTTTAGGTTGAAAATACGCGCGCATGTACTAACTTTTAACATTGGAGTTGTATGCACGCTTCGAAATATTTATTAATATCTTTGCCGACGACGAATTAATGGATGTGATTATTTGACATACACTTTAAGCCGGTATTAATTCACTATCGGCTGCAATTTTGTAGAAATCCATCTGTTACTTGTATCAAAATTTCATGAAGTTGCAATTATTCACAATTTTCCATAAGAGGCCATGTTAAAGTCGAAAAATTTGTTTCATTCATTTCTCGGTTTAGAGGGAACCAGAGGTCTTACAACTTTACATGACTTATATTTTTCACTGTATTGACCCGAATACTAAGTTTTAAAAGAAACTGTCTGTTAATTCCTTAAAGTAGTCAACCTCCTTAATGGATATAGCTACAATTCAAATAAGTATTGCAGAAAAGCTTTAAGCCTATTAATTAGCGGTTTGTTGAGCTATTTTGATCAAATAATATTCATTTTTTTTATTGATTCCACAATTTTTTGATTCTCAACTAATTAAAGTATACGGTATTAAGTTATGAGTACTACTGAACAACATCAGACTTTGTTGTTCACGTTAAATTAAAAAAAAAACATTTTGTACTCTCAACTAAAATTGTAAGATAATATTTAAGTACTTGAAAAAAGAGAAGTAACTTTAAAAAATTGCGTTACAGACATTTTTATTAGCTTCTCTCACGTTTAGAATTATGATCTACAAAGATCGAGCCTACGTATTTCTATAAAGTACAATAATAATAATATCAAAAGCCATAATTTGAATTGTTAAACTACAATTGTGTACGACAAACATTTTAATTTTGTTAAGAATTGAAGATCCGTCCTTGCAGAAATAAAACGACCTTGTGCGCGCGGCACTTTTTTCGCCAGAGCATGCTGTGCCTAAGTTACTCGCTTGTAATCGCTGGAAGAAAGCTAAAAAAATTAATGAATTGTACAATATAAATCGATAGTTTTGTATTTTGTTTTTATATGGTGCCTTTATTTTTTGCCAGAAACCCTTTTTTCGTGGTGAAGAATGAGATAGAAATTCTGCACGTTTCTGTGAAATTCGCCACTGTTATAAAAAATAAAATTTTCACGAATTGAAAGAGGAATGCTTGAACCACACATCCACAAATTTTCAGAGTGGTATAGAAAAAAATGCGTCCCCTTGAGTGTTCCCGTAAGCGGCACCACTGCCGGTAAGGTATTTTGCGATATCTTGGTTCATCTATATGGAGTTGCACGTTTAATAAACTGGTATAACAATACATACATTCAGATTACACGCGAATCACCTTAACGACGGTGGTGCGCGCTTGCGAAACGGCTTAAACGAAACATCCTCACGACAAGCAAATAAAGACATTGGCATTGGGACAGGTATGTGGCGAAGGCTGTTAAACATAAACTTACAGCGCTAAAAATTATTTTTAAAAGTGTGAAATAAGATTAACAACAGTAAGTTTTTTATATATTATTTTTCAATGCACTGTTGTACATAAAAATCCGTTTGCTTTTCGCTATTAGCGAAAAATCAAGCCAAAAATTTTGTTTTGACTCAACTCTTATAACAAACTGCGTAGTTACATGGAAAACGATGTGTATTGTACTATAATTGAGATTGAAAAAAAAGATTGAAAAAAAAAAGCTTTTCGGCCATATGTGTGCTCAAACATTGTCATGTACTGACGTCGAATTACATATAAATTTCATATTAATAGTAATATTCAATCAATAAGCAAGAATTTGTATCACATATAAAATTAATGTCCCACGATTTGAACTGAAATATCGAAAATAGCGGAAATCACTTTGAAAACTAAATTTTCGTACTTCGTAACGCCTTCTAAAGGTCCATTTTTACCTTACATCAAAACAAGACAAACGCCCATACCAAAGCTGTCAAAAAATTCAATCTCTTTAATTGATAGGTAATTTAATTTCAAATTTTTATGTGAACAAAAATTTTGGTCCTTTCCGTCGACCCCTATTCCTACTACTCTGTCACTTGTGCAGCTAAGACAATTTTTTTTATTTTATTGTTTTTAGACGACAGATTTTTTCAAGCGGAAAATCGTTTGCAATAACTCTGCGAGCAGTAATAGCACTCCAAAGCTCGAAATGTTTATTTCGTACCTATCACTTCGTACCCCTCAAAAGTCAAGGAGTCGACTTTTTTCACTTTCGGCATCAGATATTTACCAAACATTTTTCCAGCACAGGAGTGGTAGTGCGAAACTTTTTTCAGCTCATAATCCTATGTTATGTCCTAGGCAGATGCACTAAAAAAACCTTATGCACTGCTTCTATGGACAGACTAATTTAGCTTAAAAAGACGCCGCAGGATGTTTTCAAAACAAGAATTAGTCTGTCCAGGTTAGTTATTAGAAGCGCGTATAGAAGCACGCAAGTTATACGGTACGGCCCCTGTTAAGCTAAAATATGAGACACGTGTCCTGGAGTTTAGAAAAATTGGCCTTTTTCCGCAAGGTAGTACCACTTTCAATGCTAATAACAAACTAGTAATGAATGTTAAATAATCTTAAATCAGCTTGAATGGATACTAAAGTAAAAACCAATTGATATGAAAATAGTTCGTTGTATTCCGTGCACTTGATAAAAAGTTATGGTGGTTTTAAGAAAAATGATGAATTTTCCGTATACATCTACAAAATCTATTTTCAGCAATGTTTGATGCTCTTGTTATAACAGCTGTAACTTTATTTTAGAGGCAATAAATTAAAAAATTTTTTTTTGGTAGGGATTGACTCTAGTATTTGTCTGGGATGGAACACTCCACCTGTACAAAGAGTTTATCTAAACGCTGCACAAAAGTAGACGTTTTTTTTAAATTGACTAAATTTCACTAATATGAATCGTATAACTTTTGACGGATAAACTTTGTAGTAAATTCACTTTAGGTATTTGTTACGGATGTTATTTCCAATAGAAATCGTACAAAAAAAATTTGATTCGATCAATTTTTTGCCAATAAAATCTGAAGCTGATCTGAGCCAGGGATGGCAGAATCACTTATATATGATTTACAAGGTAAATTTTGAGTAAATCCAATGATTGAACTCTAGACATAGCAACACATAGTTGACCATGATTAAAAAAATCTCTTTGCAAATCAATAAATATTTTATTAAACATTTGACTCTGAGATTTGCTAATAATCATTGTAAATGCTCAATAAACATGGAATTGCCTTTTTTGAACGTAAAAGGGTACTTAATTTCACAATAAGTATGATGAAATGCGATTCATGTGGCAAGTTTGTGAAGCAGGCAGAGCCCCGACGACCGTGCTACAGTTTACTTATAATTCAGATGCTCAAATTTTCAAATCGAGAAAAATCATCAGTTAGTTACCTCAGTTAGCCTCTAGGTTAGCCTGTAATATTACCCGCGTATAAGTAGTATAATAAACTTTAGTGACAAATGTTAGCCCAAGTTTGGCAATGATACTATACATGCCACACTTACGTTTTTACAGTCGGTTAAGTTTGAACTTTTGACAGTGAATCATTGTACAACAACAGATCTTAAAGAATAGTTAAAAATAAGATTAATTTGTGTGATACGTCAATCGTGTAAATGGACTTATCAATTTAATGTTTTATATAGTGAATGTAAAATACTATTTTAATGATTGACACTATTATTTAAGGTAGCTCCCTTGTCTACTTCTCTAGTCAAGTAGGAGAGTTCGACTTGTGTCTTTATATATGTATATATTTACAGCAGTGGCGGTATTCTGCTAGTGTCTGTCTCATAACCATGAAACAGATTTTCATGTCTTTCTTAGCAAATATCTTTTAAAAATGACCCGTTACCAGCATCTTACAAAACAGAATTAAAAAGAGCGGAATGTTTTCTGCAAGTACATCATAAAATGTCTGCTCAGATTTTTTATTTTGAGTTGCAAAATGCTTGTACAGCTAGTTTTTTAATCCTTTTCCGTATGAGCTCATGGTAAAAAGTACAACTTTGAGCTGAAATATGTCGAGATTTTGACCCGCTCGGGGTACAAACAAGGACACCGTTGGATTCAGCGGATCAAAATTTATCAAATGAAACATATTTAATTCCAGAGGTTTTCGCAAGGGAGCTACCTTAATTCTACTAGTATTACCGCCATAGAGATATTATAAATAGAGGCGGCTATCCGTATGTCAGCCTGTTAGTGGAATCGTAACAGCGTTAGAGAGAGAAAAAAGATTGCACGGGTCTTGCATCTCTCTCTTCGCTCTTCACTGATTGGCTGCTTGAAACCCATGAAATCGTGCCTGTGGAGGCAAGCCTGGGGAGTTTAGTGAGAAAATCTCCTGTCTGCTGCGTTGTATATTATCTGCAGAACAAAAAATAACCTTGTTTAAAGTGAAATGATTATTTTATTTTGAATTGAATCAAATAATTTAAACAATGAGAACGTGTATAGTGTGCAAAAAGGTATTTACACCTGGTGATAATACTCGCAGTTTTCATAAGTAAGTGTAAAGCAGACAACTGTTACATGCAATCTATTAATTTTTATTTAGTATAAAAGTATTTGTGTCATTAAGTAATTTCACAATAATGACATTCATGAATGTTATTACTAATTTACTTAGTCTCATATTATATTGTATTGTGTAGGTTTCCAAGTGACTGCAATCTAGGAGAGAAGTGGATGAGTGCTGTAGGAGTTTCTGTTGTGCCTAAAACAGCAACAGTGTGCAGTGATGGTTTAATTTTTGCAGCAAACGGTGTGTATACACTTTGGCGTTGTAAGGTAAATGTACCAGTACTTGGCCACCAAATTATTGGTCCCAGTACTTGGCCACTATCACAATTTAACGATTTGCACGAAATTCTGCAGCTGTAAAA
>JAPYYV010020707.1:0-17187 GCA_030522625.1 Copidosoma aretas
GATAACAACATCCTCCCTGACGTTCAGCACGGTTTCAGGGCCAGACACTCGGCGGTGCGCCAGCATCTGAGAGTCACCGAAAATCTCTCCGACAGCCTCATCCACAAAAAATTCACCGCGATAGCCTTCTTAGACGTACAGCAGGCCTTAGACAGAGTTTGGCACGAAGGCCTTCAGTACAAACTCATCCAACTAAATTTTCCGCAATATCTTATCAGGATCATCAAATATTTTCTTTCCGACAGATTACTCCGCATTAAAGTAGGCAATTCTCTCTCGGACCCCCGCTCCATCACTTCAGGAGTCCCACAAGGCTCCAAACTTTCTCCAACCCTCTTCAATATCTTCTGTTATGACTTACCCCAGCGCCGAAATTCCCGCTGTTCCCCTACGGCCTTAGAATACACAACACATACACAATCAGAAGTACGCCTTCACATACTTAAATACACAGCGTACTCACACTCGACATACACACAAGTAAAAAAAAAAATCTCAACACGTAAATACTTCACAAGTACGCCACCATCTACACAAAACACAGCGTACTCACACTTTACATTCACCCAGATACACAAATTTGATCCACCACATCTATTCCGGCACAAGCCAGTATTCGAGCTTCGCGTTAATCGCAATCCTACAATTTAGTCTTTTAAATTTTAATTTTCGTCTTTTGTTAAGTATAAAATGAGAAATTTAGTCTTTTGAGAAGTATTAAGTGAGAAATTTAGACTTTTGAAAATATAAAATCATGTTATTTCATCTTTCAAAAGTATAAATCCTACAATTTAGTCTTTTAAAAGTATAAATTGCTAGATTCATACTTTCTAGCGCCAGAAATTAGTCTTTTGGTTTAGAGTGTAGGCTCTGCTGTGAAAAAGAAGAGAGCATAGAACAGATGTTGCTTTGTAAAGAGGCAGGAAATATATAGGAAATAAACAATAAGATCAGTCAGAAATACGAGATTAAACGATAATGAAGAGACATGTAGAAGGGAGCTATTAAGAATATTCAAAGGGGAACCGGTAGATGATTTATGTCAATATGCAACATCCTACGAAAATATTGCTAGATCAGGAACTGCAGAGCGAAACATGAACGGGGAATGATATGTTATTATTTATAAATTTAAATATATTGCAAATGTGACAAATAATATTCATGTATTCATTTGCTTAAGTATCAATGTGATTGTTGTTGAAGTCTGATAAAAAAAAATTGATAAATAAATGAATATAAAAGTCTTCTTCAAAAAAATCACAAAATAAAAACCTTAAGAAAATAATTAATTGGCTATAATGTTTAACGAACAATGAAATTATTGTAATGACAGATAATTTAAAGACTTATTAATAATTTAGAATTTTATTATTTTTGCCTAAAAATTTTGAAATGTTATGTTTACTGCTCGTAAATATAAAAAATATTACGATTTTTGTCAAGAACTTACTTTACAAGAAATATTTTTCCATTCTGAATATAAAATGTGATGATTTTGGTAAAAATACGGCTCGTAACATTTTACGTCTGTATCATCGATGTAATTAAGCAGTACATTCAGAAATATAGAAAAAAATTGGATATGACATTTTATTTTTCACTTTATACGTTCGAATGACAAGACGTACCATTGCTAGGTTTAATAATTTAGTATACAATTTAATTTAATTGCATCCTATTTTAGTAACTTGTCACTCATGCGTTTTCACTTATGAAACCCACATGTACCCCCCTGTATGTTGCTTGGTGAAACTGAAGTATATAGCAATTCATTTATAGATGTATATTTGTTAATTAAAAAGAATTATTCGAAAATCAATAAGCTTCTGTGGTTTTTCCTTTTTGTTCTCTGGATGGTAAAACGACTTTGGGAGTTTAAATATGTCAGAGTTTTATCGGTGCAAAAATAATTAAATATCACCAGTTTATATTGCATAGATTATTAACTTTTGTTAAACCATATATTACCAACCTTAAAAGAATGATAAAAAAGTTTTATTTAGCGAAAATTATCTGTTTTTAGTAGACACAAGTTGTTAAAAAAATACACTTAGTATACATTTTTTCTTAATTCTATAACTCATACTTTCTTAGGTCTAAATTACTAGTGCTACTATGTTTGCTAAACGTATACCGAGAATAACGATGAAAAACTTAAAGCTGACACTACTAAAACTATTTTACTTTTACAATCGGTTGCTTGGGACTATAACTATGAATTTTGAAGAAATCTCGATCGAAAATAATAGCTTCAAACGCTGGTCATTTGGTTATTCTTACAGTGGGACAGTCTATAATACATATTTACTTATAGCGATAATTATAATGCAATATTATTCTTTGCAAGGGGTCCGACAAAATTATGTTAAAACCATAGATCACGCCGTGTGTGTTTCTCTATTCATTTATTATGTATGTTTTTATGTAGGAGTCACTTTTATTATTTATCAAACTATTGTCAATCAAAAAACAGCCATTGCTATTTTTACAAAAATCAATTCAGTTAAAGAGTCAATTGGAGGATTCGCAAAAAACATAAATGTTTATAAATGGATATTTCACGAGATAAAATATGTGTATTTCATATTTTTTAGGTATCTTGCACGAATAATTCAACAGATATATTTAATACTGTTTACCAACGAATCAATAAATCAAATACCTTTTTTTTTCGATTTTCCCCTTAGATTAATATTAGACGCAATAGTGTTACAATATGGGTTTCTTACAATTCTGATAAAAATTTTATTGCAACTTATTCGTTACGATTTAAAAAACCTTTTCAAAAAATCCACTAGCATGTCAAGTATTAATACTTTTGACTATGATAACACACATCAAAAATCGATGACCATATTGAAATTACAAAGATTACACATGTCACTAACCGAGATATCAAAAGATCTATCAAATTTATATTCCTTATCAATATTTGCATGCCTTGCTGTAAATTTTATTACATTTTTTGCTTGTTTTGACAATGGTATTTATATGCTTATACGCAATAGAGTTTCATTAATATACTTAATAAAATGGTTACCACCAGTCGTCCATGCCATATTTATGTGCTTCCTATTAACAAAGTTTGCAAGTTTAGCAACCAGAGAGGTAATATGAAAAAAATGTTGCTCTTCAAAATAATGAGTCAGCTTACGAAGCCCTGATAATTCAGGTTATATGCGTATATATTATGAGCACGAAGTTTCGACGTGCATGCACGCCATGCACGGTCCTTTTTGGTGTTTTCGGTCCATATCGACGGCCCTCACGTAAAGTAGCTATGAGAGAAATTCTCACGAAAAGTAGCTACGTTACTAAAAATAAATCACTGCTTTTAAGATTTCCTACGAAGCGTGGCACCACCATAAATTCTCTTGCGATAATTAGCACCGCAATCAGATTTTTTACGGTAAGTAACACTGCTATCATGTTTATAAAAGGAAGTAGTACTTCGCATGTATTAAACATGAGAAAAAATGTATTATATACTGTATAAATACAATTTTTTTACAAAGAGTAGCTCTGCTGAGAAAACGCTTTAGTCAAGACAGTACAATTTCTTGGATACTTATACAAAAATTAATATCTTAAAGAAAAATGTAAATCTTAGTATGATTACGTCTCATACTATAAGTGAAGTGTATAACGCTCATCTGCCCTTGGCAAAAAAAAATAGATAGTATCATAGTACAAAATTTATTTCTTGAAAAATCAATAGTTACTATTAATAAAGTTATTGTGAATGAATAATATTGTGGCCTGCTTCGATTCCGTACATTGTTTTAGTAAATAATAATATATAATTGAACTGTACGTATAAATATATTTGTACAATGTATATTCATGAAATTTTTTTATACAGTTTTTAATAAAACACGTTTCATGAATGCCAGTCTTTTCATTATGAATTATCTACTAACTATTGATATTTTTGAACAATTCTAATAAGTAAATGTCTTTCGAACTTTTTCATTTCAAGACACGGCTGATCAATTATAATTTTATCAATAATGAACTATATTTTTTTCAGAATTTTTTCATAAGTTTTCATAGCTATCCTACTTTTCTCACTTGCTACTTACCGTAAGAAATCTTATAACGGTGCTACAATTCGAGAAAAATCTGATCATGATGCTACTTATAGAGATAAATCTGATATCGATGCTACACTTTGAGAGAAACTCAACTGCAGTGCCATACTTCAAAAGAAATACAAGTACAGTGCCAGTTTTCGCAAGAAGCCTGAAACTAGTTTTTGTGAGAAATTTTTAAGCTGGTGTTAGTTTCCGTGCGGGCCATCGATATGCTAAACTCGAAATTCTAGTGCTTGCACAGAGAAAGACGGTGCACGCACGTCGAAACTTCGCGCTTATACGCATGAAATCTAAAAATATTAGTTCTTTATTAACCGGCAAATTGTTTTGAGATGCAAACTTTTTTTGTGAATGTAATAACAATTGGAAATTTTTCCTCCAATTTCTAATAATTTATATAATTTTTCTAAATTATACAGAGTAAAAAAATTGACCGCACTCTATGTCATTTCTTGATGCATACTAATGGTGAACATTACAGACAAATAAGATATCAAGTGAGTATTTAAAATACATAAATGAAAATGATAAATGATTAATATTTTATAATTATTTTTAGCTATTAGTATTTTCTTATCACTGCAGAACTGCAGATGTAAAATTTAAGACATTGAATGTCTTTACTCTAAACGAATCATTATTTGCATCGGTGAGAGTTTTTAAATAATCTTGAATTATGCATGATACGGTCCACAACAATTTCAATATGCAAAGCAAGTATTTCCCGATGAATCAAACAAACATTTTTAAATATTTTTTCAGATAATTAGTTTGATGATATCATATTTGGTTATGTTATACACAATCCGGCCAGTTAATCACAAAATAATTTGAAAGCTATTATACAATAATTACTGTCCACATAACTTTTGAGTGCAGAACGAGGTGCAGAGTATTTCAATCTCCGTTTATCACTTATATTTATGGTAGTCACCGATAGCCTAGTAGTTAGCGTCGCTTGCTGCTTGACGGACTTTGGAGGATGAGGGTTCGATTTCCGCTGGTGGAATTTTCGGACAAAATCTGTCAAAGGCTTTTTTCCAATTTTTCCTCAGCTGGAAAAATACCCCCGATTCTGAGTCAAAAACAAACCAACGATCATAACCCCACCGTTTATAAAACTACTGTTAAGAAATACGATAATGTATACTGTAACTATGATGTAAATGTGTGCGATAATTGCGACCACGTGATGAACTGAATCTGCGTATAATACTGTTTAATGTTTGGTGTTCAACGAGTGTATAACCATGTGTAAAAATTCAGTTGAATAAATGTAAGTGCGAATACCTCAAATTGTGGTCAACGCACTATATTATATAAAAAAAAAACCTTATATTCATGAATTTCATTTTGTTACGTAATGAAGCACTGTAAGTTTCTCAGGATATTACAATTTATTATAATATTTCACACCTACCTATTACTGCATTGATTGTAATAGTTTAAGGAGGCTCACACCTAATATACAGCTCATATTTTGAATACGTTGTTATAAATATTTATTAGAAGTTGTAACAAGTTTCACTTAAACTGACAATAATATAGCTAATGTTAAAAATCGTGCAATTTTCATTATAAAATTTTGTTGTAAAATTTTTCAGATACCGAGGAGTGAAAAAAAATTTCACAAATTAACTTAATCTCTTCCTTTTTACATATTATTTTTAGATTTTTGGGCTTATACTCTTCTTTAAACAAATTTATTACGAGTCACCGACATAAAATTTGCAAAAACTTCACTAGGTTTTGCAAAAGTTCAATTGTTTGTATAGAAATACGAATAATACGTGAACAATTGAATTTTTGCAAGACCTATCGAAGTTTTGGCAAATTTTATGTCGGTGACTCCTAATGAATTTATTAAAAGAAGAGCATAAGCCCAAAAATCTAAAAATAACATGTAAAATGAAGAGATTAAGTTAATTAGTAAAATTTTTTTTCACTTCTCGGTATGTGGAAAAATTTTACAACAAAATTTTATGATGAAAATCGCACGATTTTTAACATTAGCTATATTATTGTCAGGTTAAGTTAAACTTTTCAAAACTTCTAATAAATATTTATAATAACGTATTCACAATATGAGCTATATATTAGGTGTGAGCCTCCTTAATTAATATCATCATATGTGTATAGATTTTTACCATTGGTCAATTCAAATGAACTACTGAATGATCAAAATGGATTTTTATATCGATGAATGTACCTTTGAGAAATCGTTTATTGCGTGCCAATATACGTTCCTGTAAAATTTTAGATGAGATTCACGAATTACTTTTCAATAATGCTGTCTTAATATGGGCTCTCATGGAAGGCAAAATTTTCTTTTGACGTTCTTTTTACGAATTAGTATACTTTTAGTGAGGTAAGATAAACGAAAAACTAATGCAAAAAAGTTTATGCAATTCTGAACTGACTAAGATTGGATTGACAAATTTAATAAAAAAATATTCAACGCAGACACACATTATTGTCATTGTCCATGTTAAAAGCATTATTACATATATTTGAGGTCGAACGCTATTTTACAAACATCGTTCCTCCAAATCCTTGTGTACAATTTTATGATTTAAAATTTTGTGTGTGTGCTGAAGTTTATTCAATAAACTATAATCATAAACTCATCTCATAACAATGAAGGCAAAGTTCACGCACTAATTTCAATGGGTCATTTAGTTTATAGTGCAATTCCTGAAATTCCGTGTAGTATAAAATCGTTTCTTGTAATTGGACGTTGGAATGCATTTATTTATTTTCAAGACAGACCTTAATTCTTGGATGTATTGGAAGAGGTTCTTCAGAATAGATCCCTTACTAATTTTCTTAAAGTCTTTGTCAAAAGTTGATATAGACGTTGTCTGTTTTCCCTGAAAAAAAGGAAACAAAAAGTTTCATCGAAACTCCTGTCGTTCAAGATCAACGACTCATACAGGAACAGCATCAAACAGCCGTTTGACATCTCCGCAAATCAATAAATCAAGTTCATCCTGCAGTGATCTTCCAACGACCCGCAACACTCTGGAGAAAAGGTACGAAATTTCGCATCAGCAGAGCTCCAAAACAAAATCCGAAACCCAACGTCAGCTGTAAACTCGACTATATGTACCCCCATCGCAAAAGTCCCGCGTGACAGCTGTGTCGTTGCGCACCCCGGCCCCGCGACTCTGCCTCCTCCCCGAGAAAACTGTCGATCCCATTGTTCGGCCGCGTATGGTGCACGGAACCTCCGACAACCGACTCCTCTCGACTTTGTAAAAAAAAAGAATTGATCACCCCGGCCCCCGAATCGTCAAATTTACGAAACTCCAGTCCCCCGCCCCGAAAAAGCCCCCACGGCCGGCCAAATCGAGACGCGCGCGCATAAAAATGTTACAGCTGTAAAAGGGGCACGCGACACTTTACGGCATCACCGGCGCGGTCGTCGATGACGGGCGTCGAGCGCGCGGTGAATGATCATTATGTTTTTTCGTACGTACTTGCCCATCGCAATGACGACGAGTCGCGAGCGCGCGACGCGGAGTTCGTGCGCCTCCTCGAGTTAGGCACAGTCTATAAAACGTCGTACTTTACAGATTCGAGACGATGGGGGCTTGGCGGTGGAAAAACAAAAAAAATACATAAAAGAATAGAGAAGAGGGGGGTTTGGCGGTGGAAAAAAAAAAAAAAGAAGGGGCCGGGAAGTGCATCTCGCGGCGTTGCATCTGGCGAACGGCTTGGCGTGCGTGTGTACTTTGGGCGGAGGAAGGTTCTCTCGAGCGCGAAATCAGGGGTGTCCGTGACAACGGCTGCCCCTGAGAGTCCGTTGTTTGTTCGGCTCTTGTGTACGAACGTGTTTACGGCTTTTTTTTGTGCGATCGAACTTTTATCGCTCGTGTGGAAGTTATGTTGGTTTTTCGCTTCGCGTGTGCTTCACGCGTGTCGTTTTTTTTTACATCACAAATAATCGATGATCGCGTCGTACACGGAAGAATGAATTGAGATGTTGTGAAAATTTTTCAACATACGCGTCGTCACAAAAACATTTTGAGCAAACGTATAGTTGTTAGTAGACGATGGTATCTCATTTTGCTGAGCATTATTGCAGAGATAATTTTATAGAAAACACTTTACTGATGTAGAAAAATAGCTCTACTTGCTTGTTTAAGTAGCTGAATGATATCTCAGCGTTAATTTGATAAAATAATCTTTCAAGCGCAGTTTCACATTCGCGTACATAATATACAAGTGTATGACTCTTTTTTAGCTGATATAGAGCTGATTATAGTTCATATGTCCACTAGAAGATTTCTAATATTTTATTATAATTGAAAAAATTCCCCTTCGAGTTTAATAGCGCTCAAAAGTATCAGTGCACCATCAAAACAGTGGTTTCATTTGAAATTCTTAGTAAAAAATGATCGATGCCTTGGAGGTCTGGGAAATACATATACCTGCGGTCACTGAAGGGCTCTTGAAAAGATTTGACATAAGGTAGATTTTTAATATCCGACTCAGTAAAATACGACTGCTCGACAGTTTATCTCCCGTTTGACAACTGTGTGGTTGTCCGCAAGTTTCGTATACCTATACGTTCTGTGCTAAGTTTTTAATGGTTCTTGTGATGTTCTTTTGCTTACCATCCTACGCTCATAAATCGTTTTTATAACGATTTTTATGGTTCAAAAACAGGTTTTTTTACCTATTTATGGGTGAAAAAAATTAAATTCAAGTTTCTAAATAGTAACATCTGATAGAGCTTTAAAATATATTTATTTTTCATTTTGAATTATTTCGATGACATATTTTGTTTAGTTTTTGTTAAACAAATACTGAGATTTTTGTGGGAAATCACTCATATCTTAGAAACCTTTCGAGTGATTTCGATGATTCAAGGCTTAAAATATTTTATTTTATATCCTTGTAATTAATCAAAAAAAAATTAAGTTTTACACTTGTTAAGGTTTTTATAACGATTTTTATGGTAAAAAAACAGGTTTTTTACTTATTTAAGGGTGAAAATAATTGAATTCGAATTTCTAAATGGTAACATCCGATAGAGCGTTAAAATAGCTCTATTTTCCATTTCGAATCATTTTGATAATATATTTTGTTTAGTTTTTATTAAAGAAATACTGTGATTTTTGTGGAAAATCACTCATATCTTAGAAACCTTTCAAGTTATTTTGATGATTCAAGGTTTAAGACATTTTTTTTTTACATCCTTGTAATCATTCCAAAAAAAAATTTATGTTTTATCCATTATAAAGGTTGTTATGACGATTTTTTATGTCAAATAAGCGGTTTCTTGCTACTTTTAGAGTGAAAAACTTAAAAATGCTTCAATAGTTGTATCTCCTGTCGTATTAGAATACCGTTATTTTAGACTAAAAATTTTTTCTTTACCCTATGTTGTTTTTTCGTATTTAAGAAAATCTATTTTTTTTTTATTGAATCGGTGAATTTTACATTTGTGATTTTTACATTTATTTTAGCATTGCAAAGTACCGTTATTAGATTTTCTTCGTCCGAGGTATCCAACTAAAGCTTATTTTTTCGAAAAGTCTATTTTTTCGATGTTCGTATGTTTTATTTGGACTATAAAAAACTGAGATGTGCATCTCAGAAACCCTCTTAATGATTTATTTTACTTATCTACTGCAGCTGCTTGTAACAAATTTGAGTTTTAAACCTTTTTAAGGATTTATAACGATTTTCATGGTAAAAAAATGGTTTTTTACTCTTGTAAGGGTTAAATAATCTATTTTCAAGTTGTAAATAGTAACATTGCAATAGATTACAATGAATCTTGCTCTTGATAGAGTTCTTGAAGTACTAGCTTGCTGGATATTCTCTTTATTTTATTAAAAAAACAGCTGTATAAATAGTTATCAGTCAAAATAAGGTTGCTGGTAAGCTAGAAACTGTTGCAGATGAATTTTTATTTTAAAACTTAATATTTATACAAACTATGAGAAGACCCGCGTTCGCAACTTTATTCCACAAAGTAAAGCATCAATATAGCTTCTTTTAACATTTTCAATCTTTTTGTTATTTTGTTTGATTTTTTTTAGGTAAATAATAGCAGAATAATTTTGTTGAGGAAGCTTTGTGCTAATTTATTGGCAGCGGTTTTAATATTGCTATGATGAATTTTAAGAAATTGTAGAAATGATATTTGAAGTGTAACCAAAGTGAAGTAATGAGAGTAAATCATCAAGCTTCGTCAATATCAACAGTTGAAGTTTCGCTTGACTCAAAAAGCTACGTTTGATACCCTACTAGTGACCTACTACGCTGTACGATTATATCATTGTCATTGAATTCTGCTTCCGTATAGAGGAAGCTTTGTATCGGCAAAAAAAATTGTTTTCGTAGTACGTTAGAAATGTCTTATAGAGTTTCTAAAGTTAAAAAATACCATTTTTAGAAAAAGTCTGTTTGAGCGTGTGTGTGTGTGTGTGTGTGTGTGTGTGTGTGTTGGAAAAAAAAGAAGTTTTATACCTTATTAAGGTTTTTATAACGATTTTTATGGTCAACTAACGTTTTTTTTTACTTGTTTAAGGGTTAAAAAATCTTATTTAAAATTCTAAATAGTAACATCTGATAGAGCGTTAAACCAGCTTTATTTTCTATTTTTAAGCATCTTCATAAGTTATTTTGTTTGATTTTTATTAAATAAATACTAAAATACTTGTGGAAAATCAGTCATAATTCTGTAAAAAATTGAAGAGTATAATAATAGTTAAATGGATTTTCTTATTTGTCCTCTCAACCATCCAGGAAAAAATTTGAGTATTATACCTCATTAAAGTTTTTATAACGATTTTTTTTTATTGAAAAACGTTGTTTTTTTTTACTTTCTTAAGGGTAAAAAAATCTTATTTCAATTTCTAAATAGTAAGATCCGATAAAGCTTTAAAAAAGCTTCATTTTCCATGTTGAATCGTCTTGATAAGTTTTTTTTTTTAGTTTTTATAATATAAATTCTGAGATTTTTGTGGAAAATCAGTCATGTGTTAAAAACTTGAAGAATTGTAATGATAAAAAGATTTATCGACATTTTTCTTCATCCTTCCAGCTGTCCAAATCATTTTTTCGAATTTTTTAAGTGAAATTTTTTTTTTTTTAAATAATAATGAGGTCTAAAGATGAGATTTTAAAGTCAAGATTCGGTTTTGCGTCGAAGTACTTAAGTTGGCATTTATTTACTAGTAGTCAGATCTCAGGATTCCCTTGACTGACTTTGATGAACCTTGATTTATTTTTATTCGTTGATAATGCTCAATGTTAAATTTTTATTTTGAATACTCAGAAATGCAAAATGTTTTATTTTATCGAATGATTCCTTTTTTGTATTTAATTGATTTACAAATATTATTTTTTGAAAAAAAAACTTTTTTTTAGCTACTTAATTACTTTTTTTTCAAAAGATTTTATTAATTTTCAAAAATAAATTTATTCATTTCAGAATATTTTATTGACTCACTAATGTTTTTTTTTTTTTTTTTTTTTTTTTTTTTTTTTTTTTTTTTTTTTTTTTTTTTTTTTTTTTTTTTTTTTTTTTTTTTTTTTTTTTTGTTTTATTTTAGCATACAAATTCATATAAAAGTTCGTCATTGTTAAGCTTAAGTGCTTATATTAAAATAAAAGAATATTTTACAAAGATATAGTTACAGCTAAAAAAATGATAGCAAAGAAAAATATGAGGAAGCTTTGTGCCAATGAATCGGCAGCAGTTTCATATGATTACGATTTAACTTTACAAGAAGTTTGGTTAATCGTAAAGTCCTATTCACGCACGGCTGACAGTTCGGCTCAATTAAAACTTTAGATTTGGCTAATTAGTTGTACTTACCTCGTAAAACAACTTGAGCAACTATAATTGTTAGAGACTGCTACATCATATTACTGTTACGTTCTATTCAGTATGGTCATAGATGTTTCTCTCAAGAACGCGTCTAGATTGTGCATTAATTTGTGCATTGCTATTTTATGTATTTATTTTTTCATTCTACACTGTTAGACAGATTTTTAGCAACAATTAAAATGAAAGCAAATAAGGCATTTATTTTACAATGTACGAAAAAATCATGCCACTGAATCTGTTCTCATCCAGTATTTAAGGCTGATTTTATAAATAAATTAATTAGTTGATAAAAAAAACGCACAAAATAAAAAAAATGAAGTCCACCATGCTCGTGTCCCGTCACGCAGCACAACTAATCGGCCCAGTCCCGCGCGCGACCCGCCGCGACAGTTAATTTCCATAAACGAACATCCCCCCGACGTTTAAAACTATACATACGTTACATATATATATATATATGCGATATGACAAGAGCGTGATATTAGGCGCCAAGCTGCGACAATGGCTTTAATACACTCCGCACACACCCCGCGCACAAGGCGTCTACGAGAAGCGCAGAGTCCGTATTATATACACGTCCGACGTCGACGATTATGTCGCGCCGAGTTTCAGAGGAGTCGCGCCCCTCGCACGCTCCCTTTTTTTTTTTTTTTTTTTTTTTTTTTTTTTTTTTTTTTTTTTTTTTTTTTTTTTTTTTTTTTTTTGGGGGGATTTTTGAGTGGCGAATGCACCACCTCGCGCGCGCCGTGCGATGGATACAAACGATTTCGGCCCTTTATCGTTCTCGAGAGAAGGACCATTATTCGCGTATACGTTCGTGTATTTGTTACTGCTTGCCGGGCTCTGCGGTCATTTGAATAAGTCGGTTATTTTCGAGAGTCTGATGGGGGTTTAGCTGCGAGTGGATGATTAATTTGTTTTTGGTGGATCGGGTGATTTTTTTTTTAGAAAAGGACGTTCCAACGATCTGGTTCGTGACACGATTTTATTTCTTCGTTAGTTGATGTTCGTTTTATTGCATGATTTTTTTATCGGGATACGCGTGTGATTCTACATAATGAGAAAATTTGAGTTTATCACTGTTCGTAATACTAATTAATTTAATAAACACGGAAAGATATTTTCCTCGTGAAATATCGTTCTCAAAAAAGCGACATCTTAAAACATCGTGCACAATTTGTTTACACTGAGATTTCTAGTGCGCGGTTCAAGCGTAAACCGAGATTGAGGATGGAAACAATTTACTTCTCCGTGTAAACAAACTGTGCACGCTGTTTCAAGATGTCGCTTTTTTGAGAACGGTATTTCACGTGGAAAATATCTTTCCGCGAAGAACATCATACTTCAACATTTTTTCCAGAAAAGTTGCATCCCACAAATTTTTTTTTCAAAAAAGTCACATTTTGAAAAAATTTTTGATAACGTCGTATTTCAGATTATATCTGTGGCTTCCCGGACTAACAGATTAAGTACACTTTTGTGATTTTCGAGATAAACGACTCTAAAGATTGGAGAGCTACTTTTTGCTAGCGCTAAAACTATGTGTTTCTTACTGTACCTAACGTTAGGTGCTAGTAATTATTTTACATTGGCGATAAAAAAATGCAATCGACTTTCTGGCTACATGTCCATTTTGGGCTTATTCGGTTAATCCGGAAACATTTACAATAATTCGAAAAAACGATATGTTGAAACACTGTAACACCGTGCCTACTTGTTAATTTGTTGTTAGTATATTTTTATCATTCAAGCTCATAATCTACCTACACAACTGGAGCGTGCGATATTTTTTTGTACATTTCACTCTTATGATCATACATGATGAGCATATTATATTATTATCGGCGTGCAACGAGTATAGTAATGTTGCCCAAAGTGCACGAAAGTGCGCATGTCACTGTTGTCGACAACTCGTCAACTCTGCGACGTACGGCAGTGTACAAAAATGGAGCTAATACACTCGTACACTGTAGGCTTAAGGACGTTTATGCCAAAATCACTTTATTTACGATTGTCCTGAAATTTTGAAGATAAGTTCTTTAGGTATCAATGTATGTTATATTTATATTTTAGTAATCTCAACCGTACTGTTTTGAAGGTTTAAAGCTTCAAAGTTGACTGTTTTAACACGTGAATCCGACTCCTGAGCTCCCAACGAGTAAGGTTTTAATCGATAAAAAAAACGGTATTTAGAATCATTATAAAAACGAGTACAATATGATAAATTTAACTATGATTAATCTCCTAAAAGATTAGAAATATGGCCCGTACTGTTTTAAAGATATCTCGATATAAAAAAAGTTTGCCATGCTTTTAGTACATCTATATTGTTATGAAGTTTTACTCAAGTCTTCGCACTATGCTAAAATTATTGATTTTTTTTTTTTTTTGTAAGTTTTCTGATGGTTAGGATTTTGAGGTTATTTAAGTGTAACTAACGATAATTAACAACCATTATTCGAAATATCAATGATTATCTGCTATACTGAATTGGCTGAGTACCACTGAGTGGCATAATAAACGTCTTCAATGGGCTATAGGCAGCATTACATTGCTAGACTTCTGCAAAATGTAAAACTCCCCCTCCCAAACCTAAGTTTAACATGCCTGCATGCAAACAAAGCATAGTGAAATCTGTGTAAAATACTATTTTAAAAAGCCTCTGATTTGCATCAAATATTTTCTAAAATGAGTAAAAATGACAATATTCTCCCATAATATATGCACCTAAAAATCATTAATATTCGGTGCAGCAACGATTTTTCATACCACTTATTCGGTTAGTCCGGGATAAGCGATAGTTATTTGGTTAGTCCGGAAAAATTACAGTTATTCGTTTAGGTTTTGTACCTATTACGGGAAATGGGTAGCTCGAATCATTCCAAAAGTTTTTTCACATAAAGTACACTATAAAAGGATATGATTTACGGTCTTAACTTAATTTTCAAAAAAATGTACTTAATCAGTTAGTCCGGGAAGCCACAGATATAAATTTTGGCACCAAATTTAAGATACGTTTTTAAAATAAAATATTGAGATGCAATGTTCTTTCACTCAACAATCGACACAACCTTTTCTGTAACTTTTATACACTAAAAATAAACAGATTTTTTGTCTGACATGTATGATAAAGTTTTGGCACAATCAGTAGCATCGATTGAAATTTTTTCCCTTCTAATGTCAAGTCAATAAATGTAACGAGATAAAATGATTGTTTGCCATTAGAATAGCCTATTAATATCCAATAATTGTATTTTTTAATTTATTTTAATACAATTTTCTCGGTGAAATTACAGTACATTTTCAATTTTGTGAAATACTAGCATAAGATCAAATTTAATTACTCAATAAAACCAATGATGTCCCATAACATTTCGGAAGTCTTCAACCTCTACCACAATCTCCAGGGCTTTTTCTTTTAGTTCGATCTTATTCACGCCCACCAGTTGCATTGTTGGTTTTAGAGTTCCAGAGGTTCTTTAGTGTTTTTTGATTCGGTCTATTTGTGGTCTCCTTCGAGGACAAATAATGCTGTACACTAAAAATCGCGTACAAATAAGTAGCTGAATGCAGCCTTTTAATCCTTTTCTATGTCCAATTTTTATATTTTAATTTAGTAGTGCTTATTTGATCTGGAAATATGCATTTCATTGCAGTCATGGTTGATCAATCTTAGTGTATGATATTTTAAAATCATCTAAAGTTCTCAATAAGATTAACGTATGCACGCATGTACGAGCGTATGTACGTCTGTACGATCATCTAGATACTTTTTAAAATACAATACTTTTGAATCGACATAATTAAGGCAAAAAATAAATCAAGCAATATTAAATACTTTAAGGGCTTTATTTCAATATCGTGCAAATGTTCTGAATTGTGAAAGAAAATAGTGCATCAAATCATTTTTTTATTCATGGTTTAGCGGTGACCAATGGAGTACAACAAGTTGACTTGTTATAGTGACTGCAGCTGGCGGTTGATAAAGAGTTGCTACATTACTAATCCTGCGGTAGAAGCTGGAGCTCCCTCGGGTACAGGAGAGGATCCGCCGCTTGGGGTTGTTTTACCCATGTTCTTCATTTTTCCTGCCATGTCTGGGCCACATTTTTTAACAAGAACACAAAAATGTACAATAAAATACAAATATTTTCGGATTTCCGACTAATTTTATATTAACAGCTAGTTTGTAGAAGATTTCACAAAAATAGTTACACTGTAAATTTGAAAGACGTTTATAAAAGATATTTCGAAAATAAATTGTTTTATATAAACAAAATTTGGACACACAATTTGTAGGGAATAAAAAATGTTATTTGTATAAATGAATTTTATTTTAATACGTGATGTAGGTGGTTTAATTCACTTATTCGTTTTTTTAATAATAGTTCTGCTTGTGGTGAGTGTACGAAATTTCACATGAAATTGTGACGTAAATCAAAAGTCCCTGATGATCATGATATATACAGTTAATAATTAACAATACAATCATAATCAACAAGAACGTGCCAGCTTATACATTGGCGAAAACCGAAGTTTTTTTCGGATTTTTACTATTCGTGTTTTACCGATCGATTAATTTATTGCCGTCATGCACAGTAAATATAATTACTTTTTTGTTACGTACTTTTTAAAAAATTATTCAAAACTTTATGTACATAGTACTAGAAAATGACTGCAGCCGTTGCCAAGCCGATACTGCAATATACAGTTGTTACTTGGGTTGAGTTTAATTATGAGTTTAATTAATAAATTAGGAAGAGTGACTATCAGTGTCATTTTATTTATTTATTGATCGATGTAATTGTATGATTGAAATTACGAAAGTCAATTAAGTTGATGCAGAGTAAAATCCTCACCTTTCATTCCTTTATCTGGGCTATCCATAGCTGGGCCTGCCTGAGAAAGAAATGAGTGAATTTCATTATTTATAAATACTTTTGGCTGCAATAAAAAAAAAACCCCTGGTTTTAAATCTAGTGTTCAAATTTTTTCATCTAAAATATCAGAAAATGGATATGCCGTGAAAGATTTGTAGTTGACATGCTAAACATCAGTAATTATTAACGAATTTTGCTTCCTTATAAAGGCATTTGTACAGGTCAAAAATTAAGTTTTCTTTAGAATATTTCAGAAAAGTGTTGAATAGGGGTAAGTGAGGGTATTGTTGTGCTTGTACCAATTATTGCGGAACTCTCAAATAGTGCCTATATTTTAATTCAAGTGATTAGTTATAGAGAA
>JAPYYV010020711.1:0-17838 GCA_030522625.1 Copidosoma aretas
GGGTGGGGGGTGTTTTTTTTTTTTTTTTTTTTTTTGGAAACAAAAATTAAAAAAGGGGAGAACCAGAACATTGCGCGCATTCGCAGAGCACGTGTGGGCAGTCGAGAACGTCAGCAGGTATAAGTACGCGGGAGCGTCGTAAATCATAGCACCACACAGATGGATGCGGCATTATATGTACCGGGGACGCGACTCGTATTTTTCCGTAGAACTGCAGTTCCGGGGGCTCGCCTGAATACGTTATAATTGCACCGCTGCGACGCACTCGTCCGATCGCGTCTATACGAATATTATTATTATTACATAATGTGACGGGACGCACGACAATTCTGGCCGCCAATTTGGTCGAAAGGTTATATCGATTGTACGTCCGGGGCTAACGCGTTCGGTCCTTCCCGCGTTGATGTCAAGTGTAGAGAGGTGAGAAAACTTGTATTCTTTGTTTTTTCACAATTCCGGGATAATGATTAATTAATCGCACGACAGTGATTGGCTCGAGCGGATGACGCGGTTCGATGAAATACGCGAGCGCGCGAGGGAAACCGCTTAATATATCGTTGACGAATGCACAAAATTGTACTATCACCGAATCTCTGCATGCATGGCTTTTCTCGAGAAAAATAGATTCGTAATGCGCTCCACGTGATAAAAAATCCGCGTATCCGTCTCTTTATTTGAGAAAACCAACCAAACTATAGTGTACACGTGATTGAACAAAAAAAATTGCCTCTTCACGAAGCGACCGACGTCGCATCGGCTCGCCAAAGTCATCCGCGGACGGGAATTAAATCAATCGACCGTATGCACCGTATACTATAGTATACTATGTAATCGGAAGGAAGTTTCCGCAATGTTGACAGGGCGCGTGTGTATATTATAGGGTCAGCTGATGCATGTATATATGTACACCAACTCAAACACGACGCTGGCGACTCAATTAACTACTTATACACCATAACGTGGAAAAGCCGAAACTGTGTACGGGCGAGGAAAACGCGACCCCCCCAACTGGACGCTTGCTTGCATTTTGTATTTGGAGAAGGAGCAAAGGGAAGGGCAGAGCGTATGAGTTGCGATGACGGCCGGCTCGGGGGTGTAATGTACAAAGTGCAAAGTTACAGCGTATCGGGTTTCCGGTGGGGGGCGATCAATCGAGCTACTCCGCCGAAAACTCGATACCAACCGTCGGCCTGCACGCACGGTAATTTTATATTCCGTCCGATCCTGAGCACCCCTGTCCCTCTTGCTCGCTATCTTTTTTCCCTACCCCCCTCGTGTCGCGAGCCTTTTTTATCTGTCTCTAGCGAGTTTTACGTCAGTTTTAACGAGGTTTCGTTTTTTCGGTGCGACACCCAGGGCGCGATGCGGAAACTGATCTAGTTTTATCACTGGTTTTTTTTCCGAGATAGATGACTGGATTACAAATTTATGATGCACGTATACCTACGCGTGTAATGAACAGGGTTTGATGTGCGAGTGGTTTTAGTTTTTTTCTTTTGCGTTTTTGTAAAATGTCATTGAAAATTTTGAAAGCTACAACCCTCGCTAGCTGGAAGTGGTGTACGCGGTTGTGAATGGAGATTACCTATCTCACATAGGTGCAACGAACTAGGTTACGGAGGTGATTGTCAAACGTAAATCGTTTTGTCGTAATTATGTGCGACCATCACAATAAGTATAATCGTTTCAAGTTTCTCGAGACAATCGTTGAGAATAGGAGAAAAAAGATAATATGTATAATCACGGTACAACTAACTGTCTATAAGTTAAATCGTTAAAAAAGCAAAAAAAGAAAATCCAAATAAATCAAACATGCACAAATCAAATGGGGTTAGAAAGAGAATGGCGGCAATAGAGTGGAATAGTGGCGATGGGATGGGGGTGGCGGGACTATAGTGTGGTGTGTGTGTGTGTGTGTGTGTGTGACTGCATGTGGGCGGAGGTTCGTCCGCTGGTTATATATATATATATATACGGGGGTGACTTTCAAGTGGAGAAAGGCGTGTCGAAAGCCATAAAAACGCGTAGCCGTGTAATTATAACGATCAACTGAGCAGAAAATAGGAGAAACAGATAGTGCGGGACGAATGGTACGAGTTTCTCCTTTATCACCGACTCTAATAGTGAAATTCCCGAAAATTTTTATCTTGAAAGTGGGTTTTCACAAAAAATATAATAGTGTATGTGCTAAAATAACTCGAAAATTTATACAATTATCATTTCTTCAAATACAAAGAAAAAAAAAACAAAACAGTGTAGAAATATACAGAACAGTGATGTGAGTACACAGAGTATGGTGATTACAGTTTTTTTTTTTTCAAATGCGTATATATATAATAGTCTTAGTGATTGGCGATTACAAAGGGGAGTGGCATCAAACCAAAGATTAATTTCAACTCCACTGGTGATTAATGCTCAAATAAAAAAAAAACCTGACTGTTACAAAACACGCCATTTCAGAGAAAGAAAAAGGAAACTTATATTTTTTGTAAAAAAAAATAAAACTCTGTATCTCATTGAAATAATGATGACGAGAAAATATTCGCAACTGATGTGGATATCAAATAATGTTCAGTAGACGACAAAATATACCAACCACAAAAAATAGATGTGCTGAGAACACACGACTCACAAGAAGGAGTACAACAAAATCGGAGTGTGTCGCAGAGCGGTCGTACATATAAAATTTTGTTCATCTCTCTCTTTCTCCTCAATTGCTAAAATATAATTTTGGTTGTTTTAAACGCGCGGTTTTTTTTTTTTTTTTTTTTTTTTTCTCAAACTTCAGTCTTTTTTTGCCAAGTAAGTCATCAAGCGGACTTACCATTCTTTTTTTGGACAACGACTTTGGCTGCAACTTTAACCGTAGTAGGAGGTGTTCGGTAGAACAAGACGAAGTTTTGCGAGTGGTAGTAGTAGAAGTAGTAGAAGGTAGTAGTAGAGCATAGTGTCGTGCCAAGATAGGAGGAGTCCAAGGCCAGTGTGATTGATAACAAATATAATAGAGAAGGAGTACGATAAACGACAGTCAGTGCATGTTTTTCTTTTCTTTTTACGATTCTTAACGCTTTTGCTTTCTCCTGTTTATTCATTTCACTCTGTTTCGACTATAAATCTATATGTCTGAGAAGTCCCTTATTTGAACAATTACAGAAATAGATCAAGTTAACGGATGTTTTTTTTACCGAAAATACAACTCGTGTGACCAAATAAAAAAGGTAAACGCTAATGTTTATTCAAAAAAACGAGCTATAACGCTATCTTTAATTGTGTAATTAGAGATGTCGGGTCGTGGCCGTTTTTTTTTTTTTTTACCACATCATTAGCGTAACGTTTTGAGCTCTCAAATATTTTTCTGCCCTCGAGTAGTATTCTTGGAATGAAATAGTTAGGCACGAACTTTATTCAAAATAGACCCATCAGCAAATTACGAAATTAAGTCATCAGTCTTGGAATATTAAAATGTAAAACGGCGTGCCCTAATCGCGCATTACGATGATGAAAAGATTACCATAAAAAGGCCATTCGGGCGGCCCGTTGATCACGCTCGAATTCGGGCTTGATTCCGCAAAGTGGCTTTAAAGTAATGAACCCGCACGCGAATCACGCTACTGGTCTTTCCTCCGTGCCGCCGCCCACACAAATCAATTCGCACTCTTCCTTTTCCTTAGTATCGTTTCTATCATAATTATACGTATATACAGATTTCACAAGCAAAAAATTCGATCGATCGATATCAAAGTGCCCCGAACCCGACGGCGTCGTAGAGCATTTGGGCAATTATAGCCTGATAGCTTTGCATATCCGAATTCAGGACTAGACAGTTTTGATGCATGCGCTGCTTCTTATACTTGTCTTTCTTTTTCTGTGTTGTATATGGGCACATGACTGAAGAAACTGCATCCACGTTTACTTGACAAATAATCAATATTTAAGATATCTTGTTATAAGTTAAAGTTCAACAATACATCCAAATATTTTTCTTCATCGAAATAATTGTACGGGTCCTTAAAACTTACTCGAGAGCAAAAAGACATGGTACTAAAAAACTCGGATGATTCTTGCTTTTTATTTAAAAATTATTTTCTGGCCTAAAAATAGATAACGGCAGCGTGAGGGTTGTCAGATGATAATTGTGACCGGTAAATAAAAAAAAATATTCACACTGTAATCATGAGAAGAATATTTGAATAACACACAGATGGATGGGTATATAATTTTTTCCTTTCCCTTTTCAAACGTATGAAAACGGATTTCGTGGAGATCCAGTCGAACGTAGGTGATACAGGCAGATGATTAAAAATATAACAGTATAATTCAAAAAAGTAATCGTGATGCTTTAGTATTTTCTTTTCAATGCAATTTATTATACACATACGTATTCTTCAACTAATATGAAATAATATACTTTGACATGACGAAAAACTACTCAAAAAAATTCACGAAAATTAATACAAACAAATTACTATTAGCGTTGAAAGTATTCATGAAAAAGGAAATACTTAAATACTTATCGTATCGACTACGTTCAAATTGATCAAAGCATGCAACGCCAAGATGAAATAAAATATTGAGAAAGAAAAAAGTGCATTTGCTTGGGAAAATTTGTACAATGTAAGACGGACTATATATCATAATTAATTAAATATGCGTGAAAAAGTATGAAAAGAGCGAGCTAGAGTACGTAACAGGAAGAATAATAATTGAAAATGTATAAATATTCCTGACCGTGTGGCATGCCAAGTGAGAATAATAATAATAATAATAGTAATAATAATAATAATAACAATAATAATATGGACTAATAATAAATAATGTAGATGCATCGTACCTCAAATGAATAAAAAGTAAAAAAGAACAAGTGCATAAATATACAAAAATCAGACGAAATGCACGTGAGAGACGTTTTTAAAGTTGATTTATTATTGAGAGATGCAAATACTCGATGCAAGATATGTACGTATACAGGCAAAATATATCATAGTTTGAAGCTACGAAAGAGTTTGAAGTATGGAAAATGGTGTTTTGAAAACTGAAAAAATAAATACAATTTTTTAGCGCCCGCTGCGAAAGTAAATGTAAAAGATGTACGATGGAATAACAATAACGGAAGTACAGTTCTAAAAAGAAGATTATTGTTGGAAAAATCGGAGGGCGATGCGTTGGGTGCGCGAACAGAAAAAAATGGGAAAAATTCATAGATAGAAAGTAAAAACAAAGGTACGATCGAGAAGATATAGAGAAGTTTGACACATTGACATCATCTAGATAGCTAGTAAAATTATAACGACAATGGAAGCATTCATATTTTCGACGATTAATAAGGTTGAATGATACTTCTTACCATCTGTCCGTGCAGCAACACAATTTTCGTTCGAGAAAAAGAAAAAAGAGAAAATACATTTTTTAGTGCTTACATGTTGAATTATTGTCGAATTATCGTTACGCAATAATTTTTTTCAGAATAAAAAAAAATCTGTGATCATTTCACGGAGATAATTTACACGATCACGATTTTACTTCTTTTATAGTGTTTTTTCAAGGTTGGCAAAAAAATAACAACACAAAATCAAAACTTTATAAAAACTTGAGTAATGAAATTCCACATAAAAAACAAATAAAATGAAAACGAGATGTTACTCTATTGTCTCATTTCCATATAATATACTTTTAATGGGAAAGTAACACTATAAAAGTGAAAGACGTCACTTCACTCTCGCACACATGTCGATGTGCATTTAATAATATTTACAAAGAAAAAAAGAGAAAAGTGAAGGACTTCAAAAAAATGTTAAATAGAGAAATCGGTAGTTATATATAAAGCAGAACATTACCTTCTTCGAGGCCATCGTCTCCGTCGCTCATAAGTTCGTCGTCCGAGCAAATGTTTAGAACGTTCACCAACATTTCCGTAACTATGAAGAAAAACAAACCATGATATCAAAGTTTAGTTTTACAAAGTATAATACCATTCATCTGCAAATATTTCAAAATTTTCATTGAGAAAGAGATACATTTTTTAAAATTAATGTGTAAAATTGTATGTTAGTCGCACAATTATGAGAAAAATAAAAAAAATTAGATGAACCATGTTAATATATATGTAGAAATAATTGGTATATCTCTATAAATACCTTTTTCACCAACGAAAGGCAAGGACCACGTGAAAACGTCCATGAAATTGGGTAACCAGTACGGATGTGGCGAGCAATTGAACTGCCTAATGTTCATAACGTTGTTCTCGTATTTAAGCACGGCCGCCTGAATGAGCAAAATCACAATTAATCGGCGCAATCGCGCCAAGCTCGCGCCACGTCGTTATCCCGTCCAGAACGTCATTGAGGAATTTCCATTACTTTTGTTTTCCATTGCTCTCGTTTTCCGGAATAACTAAATTATCACGCGAGATGAACAGGTAAGATTGCAAATTGCGTATTGTGTCACTCAAATAAGAGTTTCGTGCCTCGGTCAGATTTTTCCGTTTCCAGAAAAGCCATGAAAACAATCCAAAAAAATGTTTAATGCGCGTACATGCGGGACAACGAGACAAAGACACAACAGTCCAAAGAGTTTATAAATATTCAGCTGGAACTGACATTACGACCGGGCATTCCTGTACACACGCTATTTCCTTCCATTCTATTAAAATGTTAATCGGAATGCGCTTTGAAGAAGGAGATTTGCCTTGCAAATAGCTTTTGTTGGCATACGGCGATTCAACGATCGCGCTCGTGATGCGACGTGAGCTGAAAAATTATTTTCGAGAGCCGAGCACACAAGAGTAGTGGGTAGAGGAGAGGTACGTGGATAACATCTGCTTGGATATTATTTAGAACTAGGTACATTACAATAATCATCCCTCGTTATGGGGAGAGATGAGAAAAAAAATAAAGCAGCTTCGAACCTTGTTATTGTAGACGTCGAGATAATTGGGGGCACTGAAGATGGTTATCAGCGATGGGAAGCCCGTCGTCTGCGACTTGCGGTACATGCGATAACCGGCGTCCTGCGCCTCGTGCGCCCTGATGATACTCAGCAGATTGTTGTTCTGGAGGAAGTCGCAACACGCCGCGTAACTGTGGACAAACGCAAACGCAATCGCACGACGATCAGACAGACACCATCACAGTACAAGACAGCATCGTGCAGCCGCGTAAATTAGTATACACACTGAGAGACCAATTTGTTACAACAAACATAATATGTTATTCATTAACGTAATATATTAATAGTTAACATAGCATGCTTACTGTGAACAAATTGGTCTCTCAGTGTGTATATAACGAGCTCATACTGTGTACTACTCCTATAGACATGTCGATGAAGCCCTGCTGCAGCAGCAGTATCTTTTTTTTTTTTTTTTTTTTTTTTTTTTTTTTTTTTTTTTTTTTTTTTTTTTTTTTTTTTTTTTCGTTCTTTTTTTTTTTTCTCCGGTACAATATTTAACTGCTTTGTGAACGATTCGAGTCAAAGGGTTTTGTGTTCCTCTCTCGGGCGCGCGGCCGACTTTGTTTGTTGTATCGAAGGCAATAATTTAAATACAGTGATCACTCGGGGAGCTAGCCCGCTGATTTCCAATAATCCTATGTAGGGCGTTACAAACGAGTTATCCGTGGACGAAGGAATGATAAAAAAAATGCCCCTCATCCCTGACCCTATACACCCACGCACGTCGTTTTTCGAGGTACTAAACAACAATGACAACACATCGTTTTCAGAATTTTTCGGAGCACCGTTAAACATAACTTGATAGCCGCCGTTTAAACGAGCAAGCATAAACCGTCACGTTCTCATACACGCTCATCCATACCGCGATAGCAGAGTGTGAAAAGACAGCTCTGGTGTACGGAGGAAGGTTGTTGAAGGAAACATGAGCGTTCTCTGAGGAAAAGCATGGGAACGTACCTACTCGTACAACGAAGAATTAAAAATGTGACGATTTTTGTGGTGGGTATGCGGTAAAAATACACCGTTTAAAATTACGATGGCAAAAATACTCGATGATAAAAGTACGCGTTCATCGCAACACTTTTGTAAGCAGCGCGCGGTATCGAAAGAACAGCCATCACATGCATGCGGGCTCTGCGCTGAGGTGCACAACGCATTTGAAAGCAGAATGGCTCGTAAACAGGAGGCCGCGCGCGTGATGTCACGGGAGAAGGAAACGAACAGATCTGGCGCTGCGCGGAGTTTATTTGTATAAGGATCGGCTGGACCGTCGTTGCGGAGAGCGTGGTTTCCCAACCTACTGCAACGTGTCCAGTTACGGAGGGTTTTTGAGTTTTCTGGGCGCATGATGGCCCGTGATATATTTTTCTCCAAGCCGGAGCCGTTATTTTTAAGAATGAGAAAATCGCGTGAACGTTATATCCATACTTGAATCGGCGTCGTCGACCGCTTCCATAAAACACACGGTGCAAGCTGCACTCGAGTATATCATATCCTCTGGAAATTCGTCCAACTCGTAAGGGCAGCGCGCGTAAAGTAGACTATATCTAAGTAGGTACTTAATCGTTACAGTTGATGGCATCGGCAACGGTATAACAACAACAACAACAATAATGATGATGATGATGATGACGAAGACGAGCTGTGCGAGGCGCGCCATAATTTCAATTAGCCGAAGCTACGAATGGGGCTTCCCTCCAGCCATCCCCGACATCGTGTGGGTGCAGTGTATATGCGTGCGTGCGAGCTTTAGGCTAGTCAGGGGGTAACAACAACTGGGGGAATACAGCGCGGGTGTATATCATACAAGTTAGTGCAGCTGATAACGCTAGCACGACACACCCGACCGAACTTTTTTTCCCGCTCGCTGCGTTAATTTTCGTTTCGATTTTTCGAGGCAAAAGAAAAACATTGGTTTCTCGTGAGTATTCCAAGATACTCTGCGGCACTAAATTTGCAGAAGAGCATTTCCAAAAGGGAGGGAAAAGAATGAAAACCGAGCGGTGGCGCGCGATCAAAGTGAATTCTCGAGAAACCTGCATATATAGTAGTAGTAGTAGTAGTAGTAGTAGTAGTAGGGTGGGCGCATTACAGATTCACTCCGCGAAATCCTGCAGCTGCACTAACGCACGGCCTTAATAATACCACGTACAGACACTTGGGGGTGGGGGTTTCACATTTTATCCGTTGGCGTTCCTCTCTATCCTTGCTCCTATCGAAGAACCGACATAGTCCTAATGCTGCGAGGACTCTTAAAAATAGCTCCGAGCCAAGCCTGGCCAACCGACAGCAAGGACCACACGGTCGCAAACGCACCGGGTAACCTTCTCCTGCCCTTTGTGCGCGGACAAAAGAGAAACAGATGACACACCGCGCGCACTGCAGAGGAGGGACAGGGCAACGCGTGCGGCTCGTGTGTATTTTTTCATACGTGCGGAGGCGGCCAAATATGCGCGAGGAGAAATTCCTTCGTTATCTCGTTACGCCGGTCTTTCGGGTTTCGGATTTTCCGAATGGATTCCGAGCAATGGTGGTGGTGGTGGTGATGGCCGAGAGGTGAGGGAGCTTCGCTGCTGCTGNNNGCTGCTGCTGTCTTTGACGGAATTCCGATTTGATTGGCTGCCAGTCGGGGAACCGTGGGCTTCGGAGCATGGAATTTTCGTTCGCTCGTTGGAAATTAATCCCCGCGCGTTTTTCATTCCGCCGCCTCGCCCCTCGATTTTCGCTCGATCGATTATTACAGCTTGCCTCAGGAACGAGTCGTGTTTTTCATACTCCCGATTTTTTTTGTAACGAGCGGTCGTTCAAGCGGATTGCGAAACATTTGTCGTTATTAACAAGAGATAGGGGCGTGAAATGGTATTGTAAATTGTAATTGATGAACGACTACTGCGGTGTATATACACAAGTACACGCGCGCAGGAATGCAAATGGGATTCCGATTCGATTCCAGTGCTCGATTGTAATTAAACCCACGTTTGCGGCCCTGCGGGTGGAGTTTATCAATTTGTGCATTAAAAAAAGGGGATACAGGTATGATAATGGGCATCCCATGTATTTATCGGTTATCGCTTCTTTTTTTCTCTCCGCAGTTTCCCGGCCTCTTCCGCCAATGTACACAACACACACACACACACACACACACACACACACACAGACTGTACCGCATCGCTAACAATATAGGCCAATTATATGGTATATGAGGTTGCCTCTCCCGCGATCGCATTAATTTTATCGCTTTTTACACGACGACCAACTTTTACAAGTAATGTAACATGTAAATTTATGCAGGTTAACATCTGTGCCACGTTTTATTCCCTCTCTCTGAAAATGATAGCGGGCTGAGCTGAAGGCCAAATTAACGAATATTAATCGTGTGTACCTACCAATATACATATATGTTGTACTTGGAAATTAAAATTTATTCCCGTACAAATTACCCAGCTCGGAGTGGATGTTAATTCATGATGCTCTTCACGTATAATAATCGGCGCGTTAATCGGGACCAGCGTTAAACGGTATTATAAGAACTTTCAATCATCGGTTGGAGGAACAAATATATACTGGCTGCTGCTGCTGCAATGGCAGAATGTAAGTATATCTATTGTACCCAATGTACAATCGCTCACCTGTAGAAGTACGAGCAGCCTCGCACACTGTTGTGGGAAAAGTGCTCGGCGTTCTTCTCGTTGCCGAAGTCTTCGAGCGGATCCGACCAGAGAAGATCGCACATGGGTCCGAAGGCGGGCGGTTCTTTGAACCTGTCGAGCTGCAACATACGGACAAAAGCGCACCACGCGCGGGTGTAAAAATCGTTCGATCCTCGACGACCAACAGTCTTGCCGACTGCAGTGTTCGGGACGCTATGTATAATTATCGAGGCCCATCGAGAGAGAGAGAGAGAGAGCCTCGTCGAGCCGACCCCTGCGGTTATTTCCTCCCCCGGGAAACATCGATTCGAGGTGGTACGAGAAAAAAACAGCGTACGTGTGCGCGTGTATGGATGCGAGCGATGTACGAGTGCATGTGATCACGTATCGTGCACAAAACGCACGCTCCACGCGCCAGGGAATCGTAGATCCGACCGAATTTGAGATTCGCCGTCCGCTCCAGAATAAGACCCGACTGTGACTCCTCGGAATATCGCGCCGTTTTCTCTTTCTTTTTTTTTCATCTCCCATTTGCTCACCTGCTGATTATTTATAGGCGAGGGGGGGGGGGGGGGCGGGGGGAAAACAATCGATAAACGACACCCACGACCCGCCCCCGCGCGCTGTTTCCCCCTGGATACTCTCGAAATAGCCATCGTCCGCCGGCCGAACGCACTTTCGCGAGCTTATCCGGGGCGGCAGCCAAAGATAGAGCGACAGTGGTCCTGAAAAACGTCAATCAGGAGGGTGACGGGCAGTACGGGTACATCGATCCGACGAGATCGACGACTCGTGTTTGCAAATAGATCGGCTGCATTATTGTTTGAAATCGACGCGGTCCAACGACAGCCGAGAACAGTAGGGGTCGCTCACCTTGCGTATGTCTTCGAGATTGTGAATTTCGGGCGACAGGCCGCCGTGCACGCAGAGGAACTGCTGGTTCATGAGAGCCGCGAGGGGTAGGCAGTCGAAGGCCTCCATACACGCGTCGTAGACCCTCTCCGAGTATTTGATCCTGCCTGGAAACAGAGGCAAGAGAGATAATAAATACGGTCGCTGGACACATCGTCATCAGCTATAAGTACACGGAACAACTTACATTCCTGTTTGAATGTGAAGTATTCTGTGAGATGCCGACACTCGTGGTTACCCCTGAGGAGATAGAGTGTGGTCGAGTGGCACAGTTTGAGCGCCCACAGGTACAGCACGCACTGAAACATTTGCGAGCAAAGCAACCCATGAGGGTTCGTTCATCGGCCGCGATTGGAAAATAAGGAGGAGGAACGGCAATCAGCGTCGGGTAGAGAGAAGGTACAACAAGGTACTCGCTCTCTGCAGGGAGAGGAGGAAGGAAAAACAGAGACCGCAGCCGAGTGAAAAAACCAACTGACCTCGATACTGAAGTAGCCTCTGTCGACGTAATCCCCGAGGAACAGGTATTTTGTGGTCGAGGGCGGACCGCCCACCTCGAACAGTTTCATTAGATCGTAGAACTGCCCGTGAATGTCGCCGCACACTGTAACGTCGATAATGTTGATGATACAAAGAATTATCAAACCGATTACCCCGACCAATCGCCTACAGTGATACCCCAAACGAGCAATGTTATCGAAAGGGGGGGGGGGGGGGGAATATAACACCGCCAATCGGGTATAATTAGCCCCACCGCCCTTCCCGCGGGCGGGACCCCCCGGTGGCGGGTGCCCCGCGGACTCACCTGTGACGGGTGCCTCGATATCGATCATCGTCCTCTCCTGGCGCAGGAGCTGGGCCCCCTCGTTGATGATGCGCAGCGCCGCCTGCTCGTCGATCCTTCCCTCGAGTATGAAGTGCTGCTTCAGAACGTCCGGGCGGGGCTTACCGGTGCGCTGGTCGAAGACCTCGGCCACCGTGAGCTTCCGCGAGGGCGGGAACGGCACATCTGAGCCAACATACAAATCCCATCGTATTTATACAAGCCAATGTTCGTATATTCCTCCTTATTGCCATCTCATTGTCATTATTATTATTATTATTATTATTATTGTGGAAAATGTAGTTTCAAGGATTGAATCGCGTGCAAGTAGTGGTGGGATCGCGCATCCTGCATAAAATACCTGGGCAATTTGAACAATTTTCCTGCGGAACTGTAGAGTAATTTGCCGATGGAACAGCGCACTCGTACGGATCAATCGGATCGTTTGTCATCGAATACCGATCAACTCTGCTGCAGCTGTGATGTATTTTGCAAACGAGTAAAAGTTTTAATAACCTGCGCCCACTTGGATTTACAGTGTTTGCTCGCGTCCAACTTGTCAACGAGGGGAAGAATAATAACTCCCTGGCCCGATCGTTGACTCGACCCCCCTTGCTCAAGGTAGTTCAATGCCGCTTTTCCCATGGCACCCTCTCCTACCACCCTTGTACGCAGAGAGCGCGTAGTTTATGCTCGATCCCCTGACGATTTCGATCTCTGCTAATGGGGGTCGTGCAAACGCGTGCGATATTTGTTTGTGTTCTGAGAAGGCTGTGAATATCGAGAGGAGAAATACCTACGTCTGATCGGACTCGTATACCATCCGTATCTCACACCCTCGGGGAAACAGAGCGCTATCTCAAATTTTCTGGCAAAGCAGGCGCCGTGTGAAAACAAAACTGTGCACCACCCACGTCCGCCATCCTATTCGATACAAGAGGGTATTGCACACACACACACAACTTCTGAACTTTTACATTCCTCGCAGTACAAACGTATATCCCAAAGAGGACCAGACGAATTATAATTCTTTCAATAAAATTTCTTTCCGTGCTCACAGGAATCGAAACGATCAACTTCTTCTCGCCATAAGTTAATGCTGCATCATTCATTGACTTTTTTTTTTCATCCCGTTACAACATTATTATTATCTATTCGCGAAAACAATGAAGAGAAGACAATAGTAGCGGTCGGTGAAAGCGCCACGTTTCCCGCGATATTCCCACAAAGTTAAACTGGATTATCTGCACTTACAGGGCGCATACACACGTATATAATTATATATACGGGTACCCGCGCATTTAGAAGCTCGGCTTTGATCCGTTCTCCCGATCCGCAATTATTCGCGATCGCTGAAGGATAAGCCTTCAATATTCTTTGATTGATACCAACAGCGGAGACTGGGGGGGAGGGTGGAGCAACTGGTGATGTGGATGATGTACATACGTACATATATATATAAGTCATCGGCCTACTGGGACTTGGGGGCGAATCAGTGCAGTCACTTGTCTCTCCATAAAACCAATTCAATTAGCTGCATCGGTTCTCTGTTTGTAGGTACATTGTGAACAATGGTTTGTTTTGTCGGGTAGTTTTCTGATGGTTAGTAATCATTTTTTATTTGAATAGTTTTTGCGGACATGTACTCTATACACTGTAGTCATCATCTTTTCAGTAGAACGAGTCAATTTCGGTAAGACAACGCATCATATATTACTAATATTACAAGTATGCACAGTTTTTCGAGGGGTCGATCAATGGTCGATATGGAGACACTCTGGAAGGTATTATTGATAAATTTTGAGATCGTTTCCGATGACAATGCCTCGAAGAAAAAGAAAAAAAAGGAGGGCGCAGTTTTTTTTTTCTCTCCGGGAAAAGAATGCAAATTGCCCTATTCTTATTCCGCAGCCATCGGAAAATTGATAAAGAATCCAAGCCAATTTTCAGTTCCTTCGGCATCCTATCTCCGTCTCTGTATTGCCTTCTACATATATATATTCGCGGAAGTCAGCGAATCCATACTGGCGTGCTACTCTCCCGTGATGATGTAGCACAGCTTTGGTCGAGTTTCGCGATCAGATCATCTTCCCTCCTCCCTAGGGCCCAGTCCCCGAAAATTTCTCAAACTCCTCGGCGTAATCTGTACACGCATACTAAGTTTGTTCATAAAATACCTACATCTGCATGTAATCATATGCACCCTAGTGTAGTATACACATGTGACGGTGGAACAAAAGGGGGCGCAGAGTGTGTCGCAGTCGCGGAAACCCCGGAATAGTACATTACGCCACTAGGACAGAAAGTAAAAAATTGAGCGCCGGAAGGGCGCGCTTGTTTTACTTTTGTGCCCGAGTCTCGTATATTATTTTTCTTGCCGAGGGCGCAAAGTGCAATTTTGCGCCCGTGGGCACACTTTGGGCATGGTAAGAAAAGTATATTAAGTATACACAGAATGTGCACTCGAGTGTCACACAAGTGTGAGGAGGCGGAAGACAGATTAATACATAATACAGACGAAGATTGTCTGGATACAGGAAGACGATGCGAGAAAGGGTGCAGCATATTATGTACACCCATAAATTCATCGTTTCAGGTGTGTGTATAAGCGAGCGCTCCTCTCGATGAATTATAAAGCCTCCCGAGAAAAAATTGGCCCATGCATCAAGTGTCCCTATCCCACCCCTCCTTTCTCGCTCGCCGCCCCTACCAAACGTTTGTCAGCTAACGCGCGCCCCGGTATGCGAATCTATTATATACACGTATACCTACGCTATACGATATAGCATAGGTACTTTACTACTTATTTAACGGCGGCCGAGGAATTCGTATACATTTGAGAGGGGCGTGAGCGACGCTGTACGTGTATACACATATCGGACTACTCCCTTCCGACGGCGTTTCATTCCTCTTTCGCTCCCCTATATTTCTCCCCAACCCGCTCTGTACGGGCAGTATCGTCGCGCCTGCGTACTCGGCATTTTTTACGGTCGCCCGAGCAGTCTTGAGAGAAAGAGCGCGAGGAGGAGCGCCGCGCTGTGTAAACGCATTTTGAATCAGAGACGGTACGCGGAGAATAGGAAAAAAAAAAAATGCATCGCGGTAGCCATGCAGGATTGGAAATCGTCAGTTTCAAAGATGGAACGAACGACGAGTCACCATGGCGAAATGTAATTTCTACCCTCGAATATAAACCATTACAATATGCGCGCGTTCATTTTCTGGCTGCTGCTGCATAATACGTAAAATAACACGTCCCGGTTTGATTGATCGGGCCGTACCACGTTCGTTTCCGTTTGATTAATCGCGACGTAGGAAATTGCGGGCAATTAATCTCCCAACTTATACTACAGAACTATAGATGTAACCATAGTCGTGAAATTGAAACCGAATGAGATTCGAGAGAAGGATAATACTATTTAGTCGTCAAGACGGAACTGCCGGGGAGCACACGGCACGGCGCGGCGTAATTTTAACCTGCAATATTACTGAAAACTCGATTGACATATTTCGATTAAAATATTGTTCTCTTATCACGAGACGAGTATGATTTGCGTGTAAAATATGCACCAAAAGCGCATCCAAATATACCGACACGCTCTGGTTGGACGTGAAAGCCAAAAGAGTAAATTATTTACAGAGAGCGGCGTTTGAAAACTATCGCGGAAAAGAAAAATCGTCCTCTCACGCCCACGTGTAAATCCGCATAAATATAATTACATATTTATGCGGCACGAATATAAATATATAAAATATGTGGGATTGGTAGAGTATTCGTCGTGGGCATGAATGAAATGAAGAAAAATAGGAAATTATTTGAATCATAGTTTGAAAGAACGAGTCCAGCAAAAATATTGTTTATGAAAAATAAATTTTTGTATGCACGGTGTGGATTCTTCATTGAACATCGTAATTGTTTGTTGAGACACGGTTTTAAGATTAGGTACAGCATGAACAAAGTTATGTGCAATTTAGCGCGAGGCTGTGTTTTTGAATCGATTGGTATATATTTTGCCTATAAAGATATAATGGAGATAATAAAGAAAGTAATAATCGTTACACATTCATGAGTTGGTACATGCATCTTTTGGAGGCCACCAAGAGAGAGCCAGAGATCGAGTAGGAAGGAAATACCAATCGAGGATCATTTGCAAATTCCGTTTGAACATAAATACTGTACAGACCGTACGCCTCGTCACAGAGCTGTTGGTGACCGCGTGTGGACCTCCGAGTCCCGGAACGATGTTCCGGAACAACACGGTACTGCGTTTTCGCAATGCGTATATAAAGTAATCATCGACGTTTAGGGCTCCCTCTCTCTTTACTCTACATGTGGTTGAATGAAGTAATTAATTTATTTGTATACACAGTACTGCGCTTTCATCAGAGAGAACGCTTTATCAATTTATAGGTATGTACGCATCCATGCCTGCTTATGGTCACAACGTATGTATATATATATCACCGCAATCAATATTATTCATCGTAACTGTATGTAAAAATCGTTCCAAGGAGCCACCTCGACTTTTTACTGTCAATCGTTTCCAACTGTAGTTTCTACCAGAGGAATTAAACATTATTTACGAGGAAAAAATAATGTAAATGCACAAGACTGACTGTGAAACACACGAAAGTGAACGATGATGAGGAGGAGAGGCGGCGAAAACTGACGTATAAGTATCATAGCAACACACGCCCTTTTCCCCCAAATCACTGCTCCCCCACCCCTGACGGAACGGAGTTTTCCTCTCAATTTTTTCTGACAAAATTTTTTGTACATTATTTAAGTAGTAATAAATTTGACTGTTTGTGTGGTAAATATATTTTATTTCGCGGTTCTCATCGTCAAAGCTATCTGAACTTGAGAAGGGTTAAACAAGCCAATAGTGTGAATCATTATTATCCATGATTTATTTGACATGGAATATTAACATGAAGCTCTTAATTTTCGACCAATTCGATGATTCGTTCAATACGGTCAATTTCTCACACAGTATTTCTGAGCTTACAACTACTGGCTGTACCATGAATTGCCTTCGAGTAAACTGTTTTTTGTTTTTTTTCTTTGTTGCAAAGTAAGCGCACCACATAAATCGCAATTCCCTCCGTAATCATGCCTCTTTAATACTTTCTGTAGACTTATATCGCACAGAGTGACAGACATCGGAACGTCTGTGCATTTCTTCTTTTTTTTAGCCTAAATTTTTGTAATCTTGCAACTTTGGAATATAAAAAACATTGATGTGTACCAAAGAACTATATAGTAAAAAAAAATGCATAGCTTTTTGTCAAGCTCTCCTCTCCCCCCTTACGTAGCCAAGCGTGACATTCCACTGTATCCCTTCCTCTCTCTCCCTAAACTGGCCACGTGGATTGTGCACAGCCCTTTATATATGTGTGTATAGGTGCAGATGTGACAAAAGCGAACAGTGTGTGTGTGTGTCATACAACACATACACAATTCACAAGTACGCCTTCACGCACACAAAACACAGCGTACTCACA
>JAPYYV010020714.1:0-10136 GCA_030522625.1 Copidosoma aretas
CTAATTGCGTGTTTAACGCTTCACTTCGACGGATTTTTTCTGTGCTGGTGACACTGATTCAAGAACAAGATATACTCAAGATCTTGAGTAATTTATCTTCACAATATGAGTTTCTTGAGTAGCATTTCTTGTTATTGTCTTGTATGCTATTTGTGCATCTTGTTCTTGTTCTTGTCTTGATTTTTAAGACAAGACAAGACAAGATCAAGAATTTCTTGAATCTTGTGGCAGCCCTACTTAGGATATTTACATGCTATTTTACTATAGCTGTAGTATATTGAAATATCCTGGTACTTAATGACATTAAACTCAACGAGTATTATTTAGTTTATAAAACCTCATAAGATTACTTTTTCATTACTTCAACTGATAAAAATTTCATATTACACGGTTAAAAAATTACTTTTATCGGAAAAATTACACCAACTTTTAGAATACTGGGATAAACTTGCACGGACCGTTCAACAACTTATGAGGTTTTAATGATTAACTCTGGCAATTAAGTCTAATACTGTATCAAGTTTTGGTGCAAAAGCACACATTTAGCCCTATACATTTTTTTTATCATGTCTTATCGGAGTCGTGCAACAGGGATTATATCTTACCGACAAATGAAGAGAACCGAATCACTAATTAGAATTTTGCATGAAAAATTATAGGTTATTTAAAAAATCAAATGATGCGGCAGCCTTATTTTATTTAATTAGAAGGTTTAGCTCTTGTATTGAACACGTATCTTTTCTTTTATCCCATGAACAAAAATTGACGGAGATGGAGCACATAAAAACCCAGGAGTTGGGGCCCATGACGACACAAAGATACAAGATTGTATGTCTTTATGACGTCATGAGCCCCCACTACGAGGCTTTGATGTGCTCTATTTCCGTCAATTTTTGTTTATGCGAAAAAAGAAAAACAAAATCGTGCACTAAATCTCTATGAATTATGTACATTTAATTACTTTGTTGATAATTTAAATAATTTTGCTAATTTTCGAGAATAAAATTTTTTTTTCGCTATAAGCGTCATTCAAAAACAATTATTTATAATCAGAAAGTAAATAGATTAGTGCATCACATTTTATGCTTAAATTATTTGTTGATAATTACTTTTTATTTTACTACTTGCGCCAAATGAACATTGTTCTTACCGGGGTGGGGTCTCAACACCGGCCTTAGATTTTTTTGCGTAATCACTTTTTGGTGTCGATTTTTGGTGTCTGTAAATTTTGAATTTACTCTTATCCAAAAGTGTCAGGCACGTCTAAAGAAATTGTATTTTAATGGAATTCTCATAATGTGTTACAGTTATTGTTGCACGTTACCATCATCAAGCTAACTCAATGGAAAGTACAGGCGAGTTCAATGGTTTGGATTTAAAATCTTCAGTTGATTTCTTGGAAAACTTTCCGGTTATTGGCTATCGTATTGAATAGACGGTTAATAATTTGACGGGAAAAATTAAAAGCCTGGATAACATGACGGTAGGTTTCATTTCTAACGTACTGAATGGATCGTAGCCTTGACAAATTGCTGTCGACAATATAAGTTGCGATGGCCCTTACTTGAACAAAAATATTTATAATTCTATTAAAAATATAATTTATATAAAAAAAAGGATAACAATTTTAAAAACACCCTTTTCTAAAAATGAACCATAGAAATAAACCAATAAGAGAAAAAAAGAATTATTGTGTACGTACAAGTTAAAGGAGGCTAGCACCTTTTATGAATTGAATAGGTACCAGGCTCTTGAATTTTTATCCATTTGTTAAAAGCACTATTGTTCAACTATCATAAAATTTTCAGGGTAGGTTATCGACCTAAATATCAAGAAAATGTTGATTGAAAAATGCTATTTTAACACAGCGCTTATGGAGACGGAACCGGAAATGATGCCTTCATTTACAGACAATGAATACCAAGTTTATGAAAAATTAACCACCAACAGTTAAAAGCATAAAGCACATTCATTTTCATAATCTCAAAAAAAGTACATGTTTCCGAGCATTTGTTGAAATGATTGCAGTTTATACAGTTCAATTGTAGGTTAATATTGCGGTTTATTTTCTTACCAAAAAGCCGCGAAAATTTGAAATCAATCTCCTTCGTGAGTATTGAAATACGCATTGATTGTGGTAATATTGTTATGAAATTAAGTAATAAATACGTACCAATCTTGCATTAATGCTCTTTTCTAGTTTCATAAGTTTTGTTCTCTTCACAAACCGACCTTTTGTTTTTTCTCTGGTCCATCTAATATTGTATAGTGGCATTTTGATTCATTTGGGAACTATTAGGCCGCGGTTACATGTGGCGGAAATAGTGAGCGGAACGTCACGGCGGAACTACTCAGCCCTCGAGAGTGAGAGAGAGGTCAGAGGATTTGTTTTTCCGCCGTGACGTTCCGCTCAGCCTTAGAGGTTAGTTTAGAAGTACCTAAATAAGCAGACAGACTGTCCGTGTGCCTGGCGCCAAGAGAAGTGCTCGACTATACGACACGACTACAGTTAAATTAGTTTTCAAACAAAATTTTATTATTCTGCAACAGTAATGAAACAATAGTAAAAAATTATCTCATCAAACATTAAAAAATCAAATTAGATTTATTACATAGTTACTGGATACATTAAAACTGGAGAAAAAATAGTTCTGCGTGAGATCTGTATTGACTATAGAGTGAGGTACGATTAAGGGGATGGAAAAGTAGATTTTGAATTTAAATTTCGCGCCATCAGCCTCTGTCGGTAACTATACAGTTTTTTATTGTTTATTAAAAAACGGAAGCAACTGTACAAAGTTTAAAGTTAATACGTGAACGACAACCTGAAAAATTTTTGCACAGAAACTAAAAAAAAATTTTGTATTCTAAACATTCTAAATATCTTATAATCAAATGTGCATATTCCACGAGTTCTTTGGCTGCACTATATTAGATTTTTAATGACATCCCATGCCTTGTTGTATTCTACTGTTCATATTCGATTGTGAATGACGTGACATATATACCATATTCAATTGTTGTTAGTGACGTGACACAGTTCATAATATTCTACTTGTCATACCATTTTATTTAGTACCAATAATATGGTGGTAGGTTCTACAGAAAAAAGCTATCCGCTGTTGGGTGACGACCGCCATATTGAATTTTGGATAATGGTACATAGCTTATCGTATTCTCTTTGTTATGTCCTTTCATTTGATACCCATGTCGAAGGATTTGTAAAGAAAAAAAACCACTGCCAATCTATTGGCACACACCTTCCTCATTTACATGTTCTATTTATTTTTACACACACCTTCATCAATTTTCTTTTTTTCTTTATCCAAAAATGTAATTTTTTAGGAAATTTCATGATCATCACTTTTTTCTACCACAAAATATTCCAAAACCATGATTAGTTGCGAAAAAATTCAAAAAATCGATTTTCCTAAGTCGATAAAATCGAAATAAAAAAAGATAAATCCATACAATTAAAATTTTTTATTTTAGCGGTGATAACAACTGTTAACACCCCCACACACTCACAGACGGACAATTTTCCAAAATAGTGTATTTCAATTCTAAACTTCATAAAAGGTATTTATAAAATCGATATGCGATTTTTCGTCCATAACAAAGCGTCCTCTATGAGGAAGCAATAATCCGGCATTTTATGTCAACCGGCATATTGGATTTGAAATGACTTTCTACAGCTCACTGTATCTTACTTGTCATGCCCTGTAATTTAACTAAGTGTGTAAAAAATATGCTGATGATTCCTTGAAAAAATTGATCGACGTGTTACTAGTTTATGTTATATTTTCTTATTAGGCTCTGCTTAAATGAAAATAATAATAAACATTAATGAGATTTTTCAATTTTTTAACAATTGCAACAAAAATACAAAAGTTTCTAGCTATAAAAATAAAAGCTCTTATAAAAATAAAAAAAATAAAACACAGAAACGTTAGAAATTGTGGTTTTTTTCTTCACTTTACATGGTAATACGCACGTGCGTGTACAATATTTGAAAAACGCGATAAGCAACGCTACAAGTAGCATATTTTTCTCTGCATTGTCAAGTTTCCTGCATATCACGCAATTAAAAATAAATAACCTGACCACCTCAGTTTGTCTACTTAAGTATAAAAGACTTGTTCAAATCTTACCGGAGCCCATCTAGACTGCACTAACCCGAAAGTTTTTTCATGACGTGTAGCCATGCGGCTGCCGAAAAGTGTAGTTGTAATTATTTTGGCATACATTGTTATTACTGTTGTCAATGCCAAAAGTAGTAAGTAGTATTTCTGTTTTTAATCCGTTCATCTGCGACATAAATATTTGCATTTCCAAAGTAAAAAAAAATATACTTAATTATAACAAATGAATAATATTAATTTCTAAAACAGTCGACACAACAAAAGAGACCATAAATCAAGATTATTTTCAAGAGGTCATCGATAAGCTGGATGAATTGAAAGGAACGCCATTTATAGGTGACATTGTCGGTCCATACTTGACAATCGCGAGAAATGCTATGACAAACGTTAATGATTTGACCGACGGGAACTTTGGGGCAATATTTAACAGCATCATGCCTTGTAACATCAGTGATTCTGGTATTAAATGCGAGGGCATTTTGGATAAAGAAAGTGCCCATCAACTGGCCAAGAAGCTATTGAGCAGCATACCCCTCGAAATTTTTCCTTACCCAATGGCCTCTCTTATAAAACTTGCTGCAGACGTCGTATAAACTGTAAAATTCTAATTACTACTGTTGTTGTTATTGTTGTAGTTTCAACGTGTTGTTTTCCAAATTTCGGCTTGTATGGAAAAATTGTCCATGTATATTTCTAACAATAAGCAATAAATCAATGCAATGTTATGTTATGTTTTTGGCAATTTTATTTATTTGACCGTGCAGTTATTGCAATATAATAACTTTGTACGTGATATTGACGCGATATAATAAACACTTGTTACATGATATTGAGAAGCTTAAGGATATGATAGGCTGTTTGTAGTTCAACGAGATATTTAAGAATAAATTTTGGTGCCAACTTCGACCTGCAAAAAATTGTTATGGAATCGTCCATCAGGGGAAGTACGTAATTTTTGACAAGGCTCCAAACATTGGAGGTAAATTGCTTCAATGTTGACTTTATCAAATGTTTTATCGATGACGTTGTCGTATCGATGACCTGCAGAAAGGTGTCACGAAAAACATTCCCAACAGACCTGAAAATCTCTGTTGACTCGATGCTCGAATGTAACAATGTGACGGGTAATCCTGCTGAAAATAAACGCAAATCACACGTGCACACGAACAAATATATAGGTGTATAAGTACTATATATATAAGCTACATGTAAATCTTGCGAGTGATATTTCCCACGATGTTTTGAAAAAAAATTTACATATAACGGCACGTATTACTTTCCACCTGGTTTGTTTTTGTAATGCCTTTTTTCTAACGATTTATTATATTCAAAAGTGCGAACAATATGTAGAGATAAGTACAAAAATCGCCAAGTATTTCGATACTTTAAAACTCCTATACGGATACAGGCATAAAAAAAAACGAATAATTATGATTGAATTATATAATTGTTCTTGCATGAGATGTGTTATCATTATTATTTAATTATCATGATTATTTGGTGGATGAAAAAAAAAAAGTATTTGTTGGAAAAGAGTGCAAAAGCCTTCGAGGGGTATCCATGATATAACGGTGCAAGATAGAGATTTTTCTCGTGCAAATCTCAAAATGCTGTCGACAAAAGGTAAGGATAAGTTGAATAAAAGCTGTAGTGACCTTCGCATGTGGATACCCGTGTCTTTTGACTTTGTTTTTACTTAGCATGGAATTATTGTATGTAATACATTGTTTATAATATTAATATTACTTATATCATTGATGATATTATTATAATGGTAATACCTAACGAGTTTTTATCGCTGGGAGCAGATGAAAGGAATTTCACGGCAGATAACGTGTTACCGGTGACATTTTGCAAAATAATGAGGAGCAGTAAATATTTCACGAAACTCAACATTTTTACTACAGTAGTGTATTGCCAAATAAAAACAATTCACTTCACGTTTTAGCGTTTGAATGTGAATTAATGAATGACGCGCATTTTCATTAATTGCGCTAATTTACAAACTAATTTGAGCTACTTTAGATATCTTGGCCTTAAGTATTCACCTTGCGCGGCTTATCGTTAAAAATAGACACTTGAAATATATCCCTGAAGTTTATTCTGTATGCTTGCAATGGTGCCATGCATTTGTAAAAATATTTTGCATCGAGTAAAGAAAAAGAAGTGCCACTAAAATAAAATACATTGTTACTGGAACTTTGATTTATTGTAAAATCTACGTTCAATACGTGTATTGAAATTAGACCTATATTAAACAGATACCAAGGCTCTTGGAAATAAATTCACAACTTGAAAGCAATTTTTAAGTTGAAAATGCTAATTATTTCGTAACAAATCCGTATGATGCAAAAATTTAGCAGAGATTATTCATTTGAAAAATTCGATGGATGCATTACCTATGGAGTGAAAAGATGCTAGAATTTAATTGAACTGAGCTTTGAAAGTTTCTTTTGGCAGTTTCAAGGAATGCAAATACACTTTTTGAGAACAACATGATTAAGAAGATGCTGTTATTGATGGGTCGCATATATTGGTCCAGCTTTTTGTTTCGCAAGATCACTTGCTTTTTTGGCGGCGTCTTTCACTTTTACAGCTCTGTACTGCAAAGTGTGGTGGAAATCTTCAGCGGCATGAGTAAGCCTTATTATTGAAGTTTCATCAATCTTGATGGAAATGAAAAATTTTATTTTTTCAATTATCACCTTTTCATGCAGAAAAAGAATATAAATGATTTAAATTCTTACTTTATTGGGAATGTCAATTGTATTCAGGTCTGAATTTGTCAAGTGCAAAGAATTAGGAAACATGTGTGACAATACGTGATTAAAGCCCATTGACATTTGCATGCAATTCTTCTTAAACCTGTCAAGACCAAAAGCTTGAATGGCTCTGCTGAAACCAAAAACCGAACTTTCTATCCATGCTGATCTATTAGCCACAGTCCATTGTGGGTTGTCATGAGACACCGTATAAACCACTTTTTCAACGACACTCTGAAATAAAAGCAAACAGTGGAATTTACTTGAGTTTCATAAAAGCCGAGAAAATATATGAGCTAGTAGTCTACCATGACTTTTGTGTAACCCAAATTCCTAGTGTAAGTGATAAGGACTTTTTCCTTGGGATCAACTAGACTTTCTTCGAGAATTTTTACATTATTATTTTTATTCATAAACCTTTCACCCCACTTTGGAACTCGATTGATTTTAGTTAGCAATCTTTTGGAGTATAGTTTGCCATTGATAATTTCTCTTGAAATTGTATCTTCGCTTAGGACGTGTAAACTGGAGGAAAAAGTATGTTTGTGTGCAATGTTAATGGTAATTCATAAAGAGAAAAAACTTTGCCAAATACCTGTTGGGGTTTGGATATCTACACCAAAATCCTTGGGCAACTTGTTCCCAAGAAAATTGAAAAATTGTATTGCTCTCGAAATACTTAACCATAACTCTAATTTATAATAGTGTTCAATCATTTGGGGTTCATATAAATAAATACACTGTAGATCTGAAACACTACATGATGATAAACCAAATGGGCAAAAAGGTTATAAAATGGACAGTCCACAGCAGACAGTGGGTATAAACAGAGAATATAGAATATACCTGTTTTAAACAAAGAATATACAATATTTCTCTTTTGCAACCTCTTTTCGAAAAATATATTCTACATTTCCTACTTATTATGTATATGTGTAACCAGTTTTACTGTGTGACATATTCTTCCTGATTGCATAATGGCAATAATAATACTACGTTCTGTACATATGCATACATGGATCATTTCACGAAAAACGGGATATATTTTGTGGTGAATAAAATAGGATTTTCAAAATTTAATGTTTAGAATTATTTTATTGATTATTTTGTGTGGCTGATGTTGAGTTGGCTCCCAGAAGAAAGTTTATTTTCTCTTGAAGGTCGAATTGGCTCCCGGGTGATTGTCAGTCATTAAGTTCTAAGGTTAAGTTGGCTCCCGGGAGTCCCGGGCAGGGATGGGCGATTGCTATAAAAAGGTATTTATGACACGTCACGTGTCAAATATGTCATAAATGTCATTTATGTCAAAAACGTAATAAATGACACGGACGTTTGTAACCAGCGTTCTCATAAGTGATCGGAAATGATGATTTGGTCAATTCAAATGTTGGTACCTACCCCCACTTCTACTTAACTAACCGGCCGTGTGTTAACGCACATATATTATGTAAACTAAGGCTGTGTTCCCCGCATATGTTTTAAGTTGCGCACCATTAAGCGCAGAGTGAGACCACAGTCATGCGCAGTAGTCGACTTAATTAAAATCGGTTACTGCACATGACTGTGGTCTCACTGTGCTTACTGGTGCGCACCTTAAAACATATGCGGAACACAGCCATAGTAAATCAGCAGATTGTCGTTTGGGAGCATGTTTTCATTTCACGAATTTTTCCGACTCACATCAGCGATCAGCTGATTTACTATGTTTACATGTGCGAACACACGGTCGGTCGGTTAGTTAAGTAGGGGTGGGGGTAGGTACCTAGGTACAGACATTTGAATTGACCAAATCATCATTTCTGAATAGAGCCAGTGATAGAATTCAGGCGGAATTTGAATTGGCTATATGGGCAAAACCGCAAAAACCCAGTACCCTAAATCCCAAGCTATTTAACCCAGTAACCGGGGGGACAGCAAGTTTAATAATATAATGATTAAATAAATTATTGATTAAATAACAAAATAACCTAAATCCCAAGCTATTTAATCCAGTAACCCGGGGGACGGCGAGTTTAATAATATAATGATTAAATAAATTATTGATTGAATAACAACATAACCTAAATACTACCAAAAAAATACTAACCTACCCTAACAAATCCAAAAAAAATTCACCGTGCCATAAAGTCATGAAGTGTCATTAATTGAATATTTATGACACGTCACAAATGTAATTTTGTACACGTCATAAATACTATTTCTGACATGACATAAATGACACGTCCATCCCTGCTCCCGGGTCATTAAGATGCACGGTCGAATTGGCTCCCACCGGCCGTACAAAATATTTAACATACTGGTGTGTTTTAAAAACAATAAAAGTATGTATTCAATGTCTAATGCTTGGTAAGATAAAAAAGCAGTACAATTACAAGACTTGAAGAGGTACAATATTTTTTGAAACTGATATGATGTATTTATATCGCGTACAGGGACCACTTTTAAACTTGACCATTGCTTTTTGTAAAAACTTTTCCTTCAATTAATTATAGCTGCTCGAAATAGAAGAAAAAAATAAAACAAAAAAAAATAATATAACGCATAATAATACCTTTATTAACGGAAATATGCGAGTGTACTACATATTCTTTTTCTTACCTCGGGCCTTTTTGGAACCCTGGTACTGCTTCGGTAGAAAAAATAGGATTCGCCCCCCATGTGCATCCGACCAGGGGAGTCCCAACGATCCCTCGGGCGTTGCTTCGCAAGCGCCCTCGGGCTCAGGGACCGCCCTGGAGAGATGCACATTTGTGACTAGTATAGTTTTGTATACACTTCCAGCACTGAACATCGTTGCACACCATTTTATGGAAAGTGAATGTGTAACTATTCAAAAAAATCACAGTCTTTCCTTTTTCACTGGCATAAGACTCCATCAAGGAATAATCGAATATTATAATTGTCATACAAACGATTTATTTCACGAGGTAGCGCGAGCTCGACCAAATGTACGTTTTCGTTCTACTCAACTTTAAGCTACTGGTTTGAAATCGATTGACAGTTGCAAATCCTATTACGATAATACAATCATGACATATATAAGGTTTATCGGCTCCCAGGAGTATTGTGCGATACTAATGTGTTGTTTATACGGGCAAGATCTAACGAACGTTTATTCATAGCATTATTACACTTAGGCCCGAATTCATAGTCTGAGTCTCCGACTTGAGAGCTGATCTTGAGACGTTGTCTTGAGATACAGCAATAATATCGAAGTATCGAAAGTCGATCT
>JAPYYV010020715.1:0-10863 GCA_030522625.1 Copidosoma aretas
ACTACGATTGTTATACACATATATTACGAATCTTAATCACGCGACTATTCGCGCTATTTACTAACCATCAGCATTGTACATTTAATTATAATATATATACTTAACTCCCGTATTTCCTCTACTGTACTTATTTTGCCCATACCTTTTTATCATAGACATTAAGTAAAAAGTGCTTTGTTATTGATTATAGCATAATTTTTGGTAAAAATAATTGTCAAAAAAGCGAAAATATAATTTGGCAAAATTTTGTCTTGCTGTAAGAGATTTTATGTATTTCATTAAAAGCCAGGAAAATATTTTTCATCACTCTAACCTAAAAATCGCACCTTCGCCGCTTCTTTTCGGCTCTCGTGATGAAAAATATAGTACCGACCTGGTACTAGGGACGTTAAGGCAGGAATACGTCCCTAGCACCAGGGTGGTAATATACTATATATCAAAATCACTATCAATAATTCTTCTTATACACTCTGTTCATATTGCATAGTAATTAGTGCCAGGTTTAAAATCCATTTGCTTCATCCAGTGCAGCTGCACGGTATAATTCCAGTAAATATGTTGCTGACTTGAGACGCAACGTATTTTAAATTCAAAATCTTTCAGAAAACTTTGTTGAATATTTAACTATCACGTTGTACAGAAAAAAATTGAAACTTAATAAGAATATAATTAAATACCACACTGGTTTTTAATCCAAAATAACAATTTTATAAGATCGTTTGAAAATTTTCAAAAACTGGCCTTTTTGTACTTAATTATTATCAAAAAATATCAAATGCAGTTTGATAATAATGAAATCAGTTTAACACAATTTCGTTTAAAATTAAAATTGATATCTGACAAACAGACCAAGAAATCGTAAAATAGAGTGACGATTCCGATTAAACTGCGCAGAGGAAGAAAGCGAGTTTAAATGGATAGAACATATGCTTGCATCGTCCAAACTTGAGACAAAATGAGCTAGAGATGGATTTTAAGATCAAATATTGATAACAAGTTATTTAATCTGGTTACCTTTATTGAACCCTTTTTTCATTTTAAGATTGGGTGCCTGGCCGGCCCACTAGAAGTTAATTATAAATTAATTATAATAGTTTGCTTAGCCCTTCGTACATAGACAGAGCATGTTAAAAAAATTCTATAAAAATAAGATCTTTAAACATAGTACACAAAAGCCGTAAAACTACGATTGTTTGCACGAAGAAAATTTAAACTATAGCGTTTATACTTATTTAAGTATTCAACCTATTTTGGAGCTTGACTTGTACAATATCTAACAAATAACGATTTACATTGGGAATGGAATTATTTTACTATCAACTTCTAGATTATTTCCCGTATTATTTTTATTGTGCCTGTATGTATGTATGAAAATTAAAAATTTCACCCACTTATACATACGCATCACAATATACCAAGCAACTGCAACATTTATAGACTTTTGTTCTTGGCAACTAGACTCTCAAAAGCTCGAAGCCAACAAAAAACATAGGGCTGATTGTATGAAACAGGCGTCCTTATTTTGTCCTCACTCGCTAACTTTCGCTGGAGTAATATCACTTCCGCCTGTAAAAATATTACGATCATGAGAAGTGCACTACCTGATGACTTTTATATTAAATTAATATGGTAGTAAAATATATTTAAGATATCTATCTTACTGATGGTTTCGTCTAAATTATATTAAACGATGCTGCATAGAGTGTTGACGACTTAAATTCTATTTGTATAGGAGGCTATGGTTAAACATTAATTACTGAACGAAATGAAGCTAGAAATCGTATAGAAAAAAATGGAATAATCGTAGTATCAATAATAATTTTTTGTTTTGTAAGACTTTAACAAGCGCTTCTTAAGGTAATTGACTGTGCTTATTCCGAATTAAATATAATTATAAATGCAAACTAGGTTCTAAATACTTACCTAGATATTATGTACATTTATATGTATATGAACTTACAATTATATATATAGATATTAAGCCCCTTATGTTTATGGATACCTTTCCTTTGTCTTTGTATAATCTGCCCCCGGAAAAAATGATGTTAGATCATAATTCAATGAAGAACATAACTTTTTACTATCATTATTAAAATAATATGAAACATACACTACTGATGATGTAGTATGTTTTTATAGATTCTTTAATCATTTAAATACTATCCAAATATCTTGGAAAGAGAAGCAAATTAAAAAAAAGGTTTTTTTTTAAATTTCTATTACAAAAATTCCACTGATATCTATATTATTGTAAATAAAAATGGTCTGCTGTCTTTCAAGGGTGCAATCTCAAAATAATATAGAGTGCTTATGCAAATGTGATCATTATTGGTTCCTGATTACAAGTTCCATGATAGAATAGATTACAAATGATGTAAGAACATCGCATGTATCATCAAGACTTACAAAATCTCAAACATCACACAAACGATTTATAATCAATAATTTAACATGCAAACTCAATTTATTTGGTTGTGCTGATCATGTCAAATTTAAAAGAGGTTCGTAAAGTATAACCAGAGGTTCTCATTGATAAGCTAGTATTAGTAATAAGATCATTATAACTGTTGTACCGAATCTTCAGTATTTAGTAAATAATAATATTATTAATAATTTTTGTATATATTGACTATTTTTTTTTATATCTCAGTAAGTTAGCGGTTAGTGTGAAATCAAAAAATTTTATTTTACTTAGATAAATGTATACATTAGCATAGTTAATGCTGTCCACCTTGTTAGAGAAATGTAACCAATAAATATATCTACTAAGGGGGCTGCTGCCCCTACGCACTCCGCGGGCCAACCCCTTGATGCAAATAAGATGATATTTTTTATTTATTATTCTTCTCATTGCATAAAATTATGGTTTCATGACTTTTTTTTTCATCGAAAACATTAAAAAAACTTCTTTAAAATTTGTTTTCCTCGGGAAAAAGCTATTAAGGAGTTATGCAAATGCATTATTGCTAGCTATTTCGAAAATAAATGGTTCATTGCATTAATACTCAATTTAACATTTAGACAGATTTTAAATAATATTATCTGAATCTGTATAAAATTTGTATTTAAAATTTATCAAGTTGCTAATCATGTATAATACATTAATAAAAGTAAAGGCTGACGCCAATTGGTTATTCAGAACTTTTGCTTTTATGTATGTATTAACGAAAATTGTCATATGACAGCTTGTTCTATGGTGATTAAAAATTTAATCAACAAATGAAACGATTACTGTGATTTTAATATTGGAAATGATTATTATACAAGTATTATAAACAGTTATGATTATCTTGAATTATTGTAAATAATTAGTACATAAGAAACAGGCATTGAAATCAAAAGTTTCGCAGAACTATTTAATGTTTACGAAAAAGTTAGTTTTAAGACTAATGATATTCACGAATTTGGTAATGCAGATAGTGATTCAAAGATGGCTGGGAAAGGTGGGGAATAGAGGGGATTAGTTGGGGTTTAGGATCAACACCCTCCACACAGAGGTGGTAGAGGGTGCCCGTAAAAATCAGTTGTAAGAGATATTATTTCAGGTCACTATGACATATTAGAATATGACAATAAAGATTTTAAAAATAACGTTTATGTGGATTCACAAAAGAGTGTGATAAAATATACACGCTTAATCTTTAATTTAAGAATTTCCCTGATGAACTTAAAATTTTTTAAAATTTATCGTATAAGTCTGAGGACTCAAAATTTCATAAAAATATGTTACACAAGTCTTGTAGAAAATTAGACAAAAATAATAATGAAAACAATACATTTATAAACTTTGATAACTTTTTAAATACGAATACAGGTAAAGATAAAATAATAAACAAAATTATAGAAAAATCGAATAGAAACTCTGAGACCAGTTATAATATTACTTTATTTAACGATATTGACAATGGAATGATTAGATGCTTATTTGAATAGGACAAAATTGACAATGAAAAATTCGATAAAAATAATTTATAAAATTTACTGCAAAAAATGGGCAAAAGTTGTCATTATAAAAAACATAATATTAGTACATATAATAAATTCTAAAAAAGATTGGATAACAAGTATTCCACGAAAGACATAATACATAAAAATGATGCCAAAACATTGTTTGCAGACAAAAAAAAGATATAATAATCAAAATTATGAAGAGAATCACAATAAAAATAAAAAATTCAAACATTTAGTTGAGAATAATAAAAATTAATCTGTAGGATATACTTTAAAAAATTTTTCGATATTTTTATAGAATAATAAATACATTAACTTAAGAACAAGATTAATCATAGCTAAAATGTGATGTAAAATCTTATTATTATAAAAATAATATCATTGAAAATGATTACTTAGAAAATGTTTGGAACTTACGGAACTTCAGTTGAAATACAAAGTTTTGTTGTTATGGTGAATTTAGACATACATATCCATTTTCTGAATTCTAGAGTAATATTATATTTTAGTAATTATTGAAGTATGTTGAAGTTAAACACATTCTTTTTAGGAAATTTCGATTTAGGTTAATATTATTTATTGAATTTTCAAAATAACGGTATTAAAAAAATTAAAGAAATGTATCTTCTATCTACGCAAAAAGATAAGAAAAGAAATGTCTTGGCATCTAAATAAAATTCACTCAAACAAGAGTCTAATTATATATTATCGTAAAAGTTTGACATGGAATGATGGTATTACAATAAATGTTTTAAATTATGGTGAAATGATTCATAAATGTAAATGTTGTTTTGCGGTTTTTTTGTCGGAAGAACGAAATCAATCAACGTGTTGTTTAAAAAAAAAAATTCGTTTAAGTACCTTGAGTATGTATAGTAAGATATTAGAAGATATTTTGTTCAATGATGAGAATTTAAGAATATTACTGTGATATTATAATAATATTTTTAGTTGTGCATCTCTGAAAAGTAAAGAAATAGAACAAAAAGGAAAGGGTGTCTACAATATAAAAAATCAAGTACAATAATCTTACATCACACTAAACACTTTAAAGTTTGATAAGGCTCCAAAAAATAGTCAACTTTATATATATGATGATCAAGTTGCTATTAAAAAAAGATTAAATTTATTCAAAAGTGATAGTTTAAATAGAGAACCCATTAAATCGTTGACTTACATGGTTAAGACAAATCCTAAAGCTAAAAAATATAAGCATTTAAATCAATTTAAAAATGTAGAAAACATACCCAAGTACAGAATGATTTTTTTAAGAAAGCATCATCAACAAAAACACACATATAATGAACTAATAATTGCAGAATGCAGTGCAATTATAGTTTTAAGCTTAGGATTGCCGGACAATTTTTATTTTGGCATCTACCCGAAAGAAGTGCCGGAAAAAAATCGTAAGCAAATATTTTTAAATAAATTTACCCTCTTATTGATCCAAAAGTTTTTTCTTTTTTTTTTCTTTTATTAGATTTAGAAAAGAGTACTGTATACATAAAAAATTACTATCATTAGAATGGAAAACTTACAATGTTACACTATTATTTAAACAGACCGGACATAAAAAATTCTAGTCCGGTATTATGTAGTGAAAGGTTAACTAAACAATTTTTCAAACATTTATACGTTATGATTGAATATAATTATTTAAATAATATAAGATACGATCCAAAAAATTTAAGAACAGAAAGCTATGATGGTTTGCAGGATATGATTGCTAGCAGTGCTTTAAATGCTTCAAATTTATCTAAAAAATTTTAGACAATGAAAAAAATGAGGTACCTTTATATACCACCTTCTACATACGTATGCAGTCTAAGATATATGCAAGAACATTATCAAGACGCAATCGCGACTATGAAAAGAAGTGGTGGATCAAACTTATTTATAATAGTTACTTGTAATTCTAAGTGAAAAGGGTTAAAGTTGTTTCATTCAAATTTCCAAAAAATACAACACTAATCCCAAATAATAAATTTTCATTATTTTACACGAAATTACTGTTAATTTTAGGTGTCATTATTAAAAATAATCTTTTTGGTAAATAAAAAACATACGTTTACACGATTGAATTTCAAAAACGTAGACCATCTCATGCACATATTTTAATAACGCTGCTTTCGGTTAAAAAACATAACACCTGAACAAATGAATACAACCATTTCTACTGACATTCCTTTAACTAATAATAAACTTTCCAAAATAGGGATAAATCACATGCTTCATAGACTTCCTACAGAACTAAGTCTATGTATCAATGACTTTAATAAGAAGTGTACTGGGAATTTTCCAAAACCTTTTACAAACATAACAAGATTTTAAGATATGGTTACCTACTGTACATAAAAAAAAATATTTTGGAGTCTAATATCTACAAAAGTATGAAAACAGAAAAAACTGTTGTAGGCAATTCAATAGTTGTGAAATATAAGAAATTTTTGCAGATGTAATATAAATGTCACATAAATGTAGAAGACTGTGGATCAATACAAAGCATATAATGTATTTATAACTATATTCATAAAGATAGTGACAGAGCATACATACAAATTAAAAAATTACATGAATACAACGGAGAAATACTAGATGAAATTAACGGTTACATGGATGCCAGATGTGTAGGTCCGATGAAAGTTGCTTGGAGAATTTAAGAATTCCTAATTTGTGGAAGAAGTCATACGGTTGGTAATTAGGCTATTTATTTTAAAAATAAACAAAGAATAATATTAGAAGTAAATAAAATTAAATGGGTAATAAAAAATTATGAAACACCTATTACAGCTCGGATTGAATTCAATAAAAAAGATGAATTTGCAATATCAATAAAGTTTTTCAATATTCCAGAATACTACATTTTTAACAATCAACTTGAAAATTGGAAAAAAAAGAAAAATATAATGAAAAATACTTCAATAGGTAGATTAAACATAGTGTCTTAAAAAGTTTATTGATAATTCTTTTCAAAATGATTTTGGAACTGCAGTTGCAATAAGTTAAATTGAACATGATTCTTCAATTTTTAATATTTTTAAGAAAGCAGTAGTAATCAGATTTTCATACTAATTGAGACAATTTTCTTCTTGTTTTCTAATTTCAGAAAATATTTAAGGTTTTAAAGTATGGAATAAACATGAAGAATTTTTACTGAAAGATTTTATTAATAACAAAGATAATTTAGCTCTCCTACATAATAATTAAATACTAGAATCAGAAGGTTAATCATGCAAACCTCTCAATTTTCAAATGCTAACCATAAAGAATTGTGAAGACAATTGTGAAAGTGAAGAGAAATCTTCCCGTTAGAAAATTTCGGATTCAATGTATTAAGATTTGCGTAATAATAAAAATAAAAAATAGTTTATATGATTTGTGAACATGATAAGAACATTTTTTTTTATGGATGGTCCTGGAGGACCAGGAAGGACTTATTTACATAAAACGCTGTTTATTATTTTATTTCTAATGGTAAAAATATTTCGTGCGTTGTCTGGACAGGTATTGCATCTGTGTTACTTCCGAAAGGTATGACAGGTGACAGAACGTCTTGTCTACTTAAAAAGTTGAATAATACTAAAAGCGCATTTTAAAATTTGACAGTAAAAAAAGGAGATTGCGAAAAGTTGATATAATTATTTAGGGTAAAAATTCTATTATTCCCAAAAAAGCTTTAGAATTCTTTAACAGAACGTTAAGATGCCTATGTAATACGAAATATTATTTTGGTAATCAATACGTAGTATAAGGAGAAGATTTCCGTCAAATATTTCCAGTAATAGACAATGGTAATAGAACGATGATGATAGAAGAAATTAAAATATTCATTTTCATAAAGCACTTTCAAAATTTCAAAATTATAAAATAATATATGTTCCAATGTTAAAGCATTTGCAAAATTACTGTGACAAATTTGAGAAAAATAAGTAGAAAATTGTATTATTCCTATTAAATGGATGAAAGACAATGTCTACAATATTTGGTATTTATAGTAACAGTTTAATTAATAACGTAATTCTTACTTTACACAATTATTAAACTTATTTCTTGCACAATAAAGTTTTAGTTTAATTAAGTGAGGAATCTGAAACATACTATAGCTCACATAAAACAGCGTATAATTGTGTTGATGAGTAAGATGATCATTTTTCTAAAAATTTTTGAGTGGAAAAGTTGAACAATATTTGTGAAGGAATTGCACCTCATGAGCTTCGATTAAAATTAGGAACAATAGAAATGTACATTTACGATCCAAGTATATCAGATGATTTGTAAGACGGTACACGATTAAGAATATGTCAACTATTAAAATATTACATTGAAGGTAAAATAATTACAAAAGAAAAAATTAGTAATAAAGAATTTATTCCAAGAACAACTTTAAATACTGGTAACACGTCATCATCACCTTTAATTTAATACAGAAAACAGTTTTTATTATTTATAGCATATGCTATGACTATAAAAAAGTCTCAAGGCCAAAGATCTAATAGTGTAAGATTATACTTTAAAAAATATTTGTTTTCTAACGGCCAATTATACGTGGCCTTATTAAATTGCAAAAATAACGATGGTGGTTTCGATCAATTAGAAACAGAGAACAATTTGATTATTGAAAATATTGTTTGGAAAGAAATTTATAATGAAAATTTAACAATATCAAATAACAATCATTAGCTTTGCAATTTAATGACGTAAAACTATATTAGAAGTTATCGGATCGATATATTGTTAATAATACATAACATAATGTATTATTATCTTATAATGACATTTTATTATTACAAAATTTTCATTCTAATCTTAATTGTGATGTTTTTGGAAATTTAAATATCCTCATCAAAAAATATGTTGACTGATCAATGTTGTTATTTACATATATTTTTCTAACAAAATTATGTTCTGATATGATTACTTGTAATATAATACGTGTTATCAAATATTTTTCAAATGTAAATTTTATGTTATAAGTACTTAAATCTACTTTCACTTTAAGAATTAGAGAGATATACCCTTATTTATTATAAAAATTTCTTCTAAGATTTATTTTATGAGACGTACATGTCAAAGGATTAATTAGGAGACTGGCGAGATCTTTGGATTGGATATATAATATAGTAAATGTATATAATAATGTATTGTACTAAATGCATTGTAAAATTTTTTCCATAAATCTTATATCATCAATATGATTTGATGTAGAGATAGGGGAGTTCCCTCTGTTCGTAATTTAATGGGGCTCTATTGGCCTCTTGCGCGATTCCGAAAAAGCGCCTTGGTCGGGGGACTTAAGAACTTTCAGCCTAGAATAAGGAAGGACTACAACATAAAACAGTTAATGTATGTTGACGTTGAGACCAAAACAAGCTCAACATACATCCATCAGTTTATACTGCTGTCCTTTTCTATTCTAGGCCAAATATTCCTAATTATTATATAAATAATAAGGCAAATCAGTGATCCGTTGGAGGCGAGGTGGAAAATTGTATACATAGTGTATAATAACTTTCTCTGTATGCTTTTGGTAAGAATCGCTGACTGTGCGTCAGCCTAATCAAATATTTTAAAACTATATTCTAGCTTACAACTTAATAACAATTTTTCGGAAGAATGAAAGCGAGGATAAAAAAAATCTTCCCTGAGTGTGGCTTGAACACACGACCCTCTGTTCACCGGATAGGTGCTCTTACCAACTGAGCTATCGGGGGCCGTGAGCTCCACACGCTGCAGGTTCTGATTAATCTCATTCCTGCATTTTTAGTAATGCTCCCAGAGAGTCCCTTTCTCATTCAAGACTTGTATTAATTTATTCAGATGTAAATCAGCGCCTTCCGATTTTATTATATAAATAATAAAGCAAATCAGTGATCCGTTGGAGGCGAGGTGGAAGATTGTATGCATAGTGTATATTAATTTTCTCTGTATGTTTGATAAAACCGGAAGGCGCTGATTTTCATCTGAATTAATTAATACGAGTCTTGGATCAGAGAGGGACTCTCCAGGAGAATTATTAAAAATGCAGGAATGAGATTTGTCAGAACCTACAGCGTGTGGAGCTCACGGCCCCCGATAGCTCAGTTGGTAAGAGCATCTGTCCGGTGTACAGAGGGTTGTGTGTCCAAGCCACACTCAGCGAAGATTTTTTTCATTCTTGCCCTTATTCTCCCAAAAAATCGTTATTAAGTTGTAAGTTAGAATATAGTTTTAAAATGTCTGATGAGGCTGGCGCACAGTCATTGATTCTCACGAAAAAACATACAGAGAAAATTATTATACACTATGTATACAATTTTCCACCTCGCCTCTAACAGATCACTGATTTGCTTTATTATTCATATAATAAAATCGGAAGGCGCTGATTTAGGCAAGGGTCCAGGCCTACACGGGATAACTCTACACACTAACTCTACACCTATATCTTACATGGTTCCACTCTAATATATATAGTTATAATTATGTGGTGTAGAGTGCTTGTGTAGAGTTATCCCGTGCAGGCTTGAACCCTTGCCGCTGATTTACATCTCAATTCATTCCTTAATATTATTTGTATGCATGAAGTCCTTCTATTGTTCTTCTGGGCAGTTTGGAAAAATAGATGAAAAAACCAGATATTGTAAAATGTATTTCTAAATTTTCTAAATATTTTATTTTAACCTAAGTTATCATTGAAATAAAGTTATGTATCAGATATTAATTTTTAAATTACAAATATAGGAAGAAACTTATGTAAATAAAAGGTTTATGTATTATTTTACCATAAAAAATGTAATACTTTAGAAATCAGATTGATATATTGTATAATAGGTATTATCATAATTTACAATAATTGTAAAAAAATATTATAAAAAGAGTATAAGGTAGTCCGTGACGCGCAGTGAAGGAAGCGGGGGAACAAATTATTGTCGGGGG
>JAPYYV010020719.1:0-16763 GCA_030522625.1 Copidosoma aretas
AAATTTCTTTTTAAACTACTATTATAAATTTCATTCACTCTCTCCGCAATTAATTTATTTACAAAATCTATTGGATAATTATTATTAACAAATGTTTTCCTTATTAGGTTTAGGTTATCTTCTCTAAAATCTTTGTGTGATAATTTTATTGCACGGTCGATAACACCCTTCAAAGTACCTACTTTGTTTCCGAATTGATGATGAGATTCAAAATTTAAAAATCTATCAGACCAAGTTGATAAAGCTACACCCTCTAATTTTTCCATAAAAATTGAATTTTGAACCAATAATATTTAAGAGATACGTTCATGACATCTTCACCATAGTGCCAGAATATTTTGTAGACGAATTGGTGGATGTTTTTAATTCTATTTACGATAGAATTAAATTTACAAAAGAAGTAGAGCCTGATAATCAATTGAGTTTTTGAGATATTAATATTATTAGAAATAACAACAATAAAGTCAAATTAAATTGGTATAGAAAGCCAACTTGGTCTGTTAGATTTTTAAATTTTGAATCTCATCACCAATTCGGAAACAAAGTAGGTACTTTGAAGGGTGTTATCGACCGTGCAATAAAACTATCACATAAAGATTTTAGAGAAGATAACCTCAACCTAATAAGGAAAAAATTTGTTGATAATAATTATCCAATAGATTTTGTAAATAAATTAATTGCGGAGAGAGTGAATGAAATTTATAATAGTAGTTTAAAAAGAAATTTTGATTTGGGTATTCAGAAGAGTGTTTATTCTGTCTCACCTTATGTTAGAGGTTTATCAGAGAGAATTAAAGCAGAATTTAAAAAACATAATATTCAGGTATTCTTTAAGAACAGTAATAATTTAGGAATTTCTTTTCAATAACTGTAAAGATAACGATGAAAGGGATGAAAAATCAGGCATAGTATATAAGATAAATTGTAATGATTGCGATGAATATTATATAGGACAAAACTGGTAGATACCTAAAAAAGAGAATTTAAGAACATAAATATAGTTTGAAAAATCAAAATACTATGTCTGGTTTGAAACAACATTGTTTAGACTACATCCACTCTTTTGATTTTAATAATATTGAGATCCTGGAGCACGGTATTATAAATAAATATAAAGAGAGAGCCTTGAAAACATTCATATTTTTCAAAATAAAAGTAACGTAAATATAATGTTAGAATCAAGTAGATTAGATAGTGTTTATCATCCTTTTCTCACTTAAAATTTAGTGGAAAAATATAGTGGGGTTTTGGTGGTGAGGTAATGGTAGTGATGATTTATTCAGGGTATATATGAGTAACATCAGCGTTCTTAGGTCAGTCCCTGATGAGGAGCCGAAGCGTGCTCGAAACGTTGGACAGAAGCATTTTGGAATTTTATTGTCCTTCACTAATTGAAATTCTTTCAGGAGAGGTCTTACTCGGTTACAGATTTTTACAGTTATCTACGGGGGTGATTATAAAGAAGGGCGATCTGATTGCCCTTTTCATTAATTGTTATATTTATTTATATTTATTCATTAATTTGACTGTAAGACCGATATAAATATATTTTTATTATTGTATCTTCTACAGTCGATAAAAGTATTATTGTTATTTTAAACTCTCTTTACGGAGGCCAACTCACTAACGACACCTTACATAGTCTACTATTTATAATTACTACTGTCAAAAGCCAACTACAGTATTTGAGAAGGTTTGGAGCTAAAGGAGTTATGCCAAAACCTATTCATAGTATCACACGAAGACTACAGAGCATCACGTCTATAGTAAGTCTGCCACAATCAAGTACAACAAAATCATGCCCCTTTATCCAAAAATTTACTTAAAACTGAAATAGACGATTGTTATGCACACAATTTTTCGATTGAGAAAAGCATTTTGCTTCGCGACAAAAGATCAATGATCTTTACCCGAATAATAATTTAGCCAATAGCTTCATAAAAAGCTTGTATTACAGTTTTCGGAGCAAAAAAAAATATTGTATCACAAATAAAAGTAGGAATTTACACAGATAGAAAATAAATATAACTTGCCTAGTACAACTACAAATAGCAATTACGATAATTTCTTTTATAATTTTACTGCCGTGAAGTACCCAACGACGTAAAAAGGTGTGTCTTGTTATGTCCAAAGTTTTATATCAGAACTTAATTTCTTTCAAAATCAAAAGTAGTTGATACTACAAAAAATACAGAATATAGTGTATTAAAAAGCGATTTGAACCTAAAACTGAAACTAGAAATAATTAAGTTTAAAAGTAAGACAAGATATAAAAAAGTGGGAGAACCAATAACTGTCATCTAAAAAATGAAAAAGACACATTAGCAAATTACTAAAATACAAAATTGTTTCTTCATGAAAGCAACGTTTACTCGTGCTGATAAAGGCAATGCAACAGTTGGTTTAGAAAAATTTAAATATGCAGAGATAATGGAAAAAATTTAAATCATACTACTACATATAAAATCGTCAAGAAGAATCCCCTAGCAAGGCTACAATCTCATTCACATAGCATTTTTGCTAGACTTAATTACACGGTTTGTTTTAATTATAAATATCATAAAAATTAACTGACTCAGGCAAGCACACACCTACCCAGATGTTATGGACTGCCGAAAGTACATAAGCTCACTCTTTTTTTTAGACCGATTACTTCATCCATAAATTCACCAACTCACTCTTTAGCTTCAATCATATGTAACAGTATCTCTTAATGTTTTGAAAAAACTAACCTCTTACATAAATAATAACTTTGAATTTATTAAAAACGATGAAACACATAAATCAACAAAAATTGGGTTTTTATATCGTTAGATGTTGTCTTAGACTTTACGAACATTTTGGCATTAACAGTCTAGAGAGGAGAGCCTTACAAATCAACCAATGTTCGAAAATTCCCTTTAATAAGGTATTAGAAAAAACAAAGTACCGATACAAAAACATTTTTTTTAAGCAGTTTTGGCCAGAGTCCAATTGGGGCCCGGGCCATTATCTCCTTTTAATTAGGATCAAACTGGGGCCGGGCCATTGTCTCCTTTTGTAAATAGTGATGAACTAGGGCCGGGCTATAGTCGCATTTTTTATTCAGTGTCGAATTAGGGCCAGGGCCATTATCTCTTAATAAATATGGAATTCAGGCTAAAAATGCAAACACTTTTGTCTTCATACTTTACCCAGGCTTTGAACTGGCAGTCTTATAAAATAACTATCATGTTCAAAGAATATGTTTAAAAATTAAATACATCGTTCGTTAGGCTGCAGTCACATGGTGCCGGATAGAACGTGCAGGATAGAATTTTCCCCATAAGCCACCGTATTAAGTCTATTGCGCTGCAGAATGGACCTATTGCGCTGCATGATAGACTTAACATGGCAGCTTATGACGAAAATTCTATCCTGCACGCTATATCCTCCACCATGGGACGTCATTTATCATATACGAAACTCCATTGCGGCAACGTATGTCTGCTGTCAGTATTACTAAAGGACTGAGAGGTACTGTTGCTATTAGGGCAAGGTAGTATGAATTGTAGTATAAATATACAATAATAACAATTATAATATAAGGTATCACGTATTTGCTGATTGTATACAATATTTCAGGTCATGGAGCATATTTAAACGTACAAGTAAATAAATGTGTAATAATAACAAGTGTAATAGATATTGTCACATATTCCCTGATTGTATTGACAGTACTGTAGGCAAACAGAAGTGTACAATAAATGTAAAGTAGTGGTGAGAATTAAAAAAAGCGTTAAAATGATAAGCCCCAATTTGACACTGATTAAAAATTCCAATAATGGCCAGGTCCCAATTCGACTCTGATTAAAAAATGTGATCATAGCCCGCCTCCAGTTCGACACTAATTAAAAAAGGAGATAACAGCCCGACCTCAACTCTGGGTAATTAGGTATCAGCTGTTTTTCTAGTAATGCAATTTCTATTTCAATTATGTAAAGCTAGGAAATCAAGCACTTTAAGTATTTAGGTACGAGCTGAGAAGTACACTTGCTGGTATAGCGAGACACAACAAATTACGTCATCAGCGGAGGAGAGGGAAACGCTTGGGCGCCCCGACGCCCGTGTGTGTGGGTCTGGTCGTTGGTCTCCGTCGGTGCGTGCGTGCGTGTGTGAGTTGTGGTGAGCATGAGGCGAGGGGGGGGGGGGGGAGGGAAGATGATGGGAATGTAAAAAACATGTGAGAGAGTCCTTGCAGAAATAAGGCATACAGGGCTTACCGAGCGATGCATGTGAAAGACTATCGTTTGGTGGGGTGGGAGGGCTATCTCGTGCGTCGCAAGGAATCAAGTGTTGTTTACGTCGACCTTTCTAATTTTCAGGAGGAGGCGAGCTACACTTGTGGTGAAGGCCACGTTGCAGCAGTTGGATTTTTATGACCGTAAAACGTGGTCTTTTTGTATGGGTACAACAGTTTTTCTCACCCTGAAGCTCTGTATGAATATTTCTTTTTATGCAGGTATGGTTCTCTTTGTAGCAGTGTAGGAGTAAGTGACGTTGCTGATTTTGCTGCCATCAGATGTGTTTCTCTTGATGGTATTGTGGGGTCGGAGTATAAACGTTAATTGTTTGTAAAGAAATTGAATTCGGGAATGCAAAAACAGATGGCAGAGTTCGACTCTTGAGATATGTATATCTGGAAGTAAAGAAGGAGCTCAGTTACGTGCAAGAAGTGGGGTGTTCGCTTATTTGGGCGTGCAGTCCTCCGCTGTTGATTGTATCAGGGGTCAATGAAATATATTTATGGAGAGAGAGTAGAGTAGACGACGGAGCGTGTGGAGCGATTTCTCAAGACTGTCGATAATTGTGTTATTCCTTTATCTGCCAAAAACAAGTGGAGGTAGGAGAGAGAAAGAGGATGCAGGAATCAAGCGCAGTGGTAGGAGGAATCACAGGGCTTGGGCTCGGATTATCTTTTAGCAAGTAGGTATGCGCAGTAAAAAAGAAGAAGGTTGCTGTCTTGTTGAAGGGGTGTCTCGTCCGAGCTTAGAGTTGTTAATGACGCATACAGCTATACTCACTATTCGATATACTATTTTTCTCCATGTAAATAGGAAGCATTCACCTTGGCACTGGAGGGATAAAGCTTTCCGCTGACATCAGGTTTGCTCTATATTTTAGCGACGGGTATATGAGTGTAGAAATGCAAATGTTGGACCACAGAATGTGGTGGAAAACAACTTTTGATCATATCTATATAATCACAAAAAGTTTTTTTCTTACATAATTACAAAAAAGATAGATTGTAAACTTGGCACCGTGTTTAAACTCGCACTTTAAAAAATCTATGACAGTTTATGTGAACACGTTAGTTCTTGCTGATTTAACTTTTTTTTCATCAAAGTTATCGGAAAAATAATACTCATTGTGTATACTCTTTCTTTATCAGCACTGGTGATTGTTCATCCAGAGTGTCTGGAGAGTCCGATGATTCCATGTCATCTTAGCACGGACACCACATCTTTTTATATGCTTGACACCTGAAGTGTAGGCAGCAAAGTCATTCTTCTGATTTGGCGGATGACCGCGTGCTCCCCCCAATCACATTTGTACATCTTCCGCACTCTGATTCTTGATACAATTATGCCCAGCCTTTTTTTTCTTTAAATCCACTTATTTCCTTAGTGATGTTTTTAGTCCGCAAACTTAATGTTACTTTCTTGCTCTCTAATTGTGTAATTTCCTTCTTTATTTTATTAAAAAATGATTTATTCTTACTTATTAGCACAATCAATTTCATTCAATTTTTTTTGGAGATCACCGATCTTTTCTTCGCGTCTTTCAATATCAGATGAGCGACTCATTTTTGCATCACGACGAGCAAAAAGAAAAATGAATAAAAAGTCAACTTTTGTGTCGTTGGTGGTCGATATGAAACTGCGGCTTGACATCATCAACGTCCAGATAAAGTGTGAATATAATACCCTAGCCTGCAAGATTTTTCCTCTGATTGCTAAGTCTATTATAATGGCAATTTTCTTAATGGCTCTACCAATGGTTCATGTATTTATATGTAACAACAATTATCTTTAAATGTAGTAAAAATCTAGTTCGACGTAGAATAAATTCATGTAATTTTTTTTTTTTTTTTTTGAAGGGGCGAGGAGGGGAAATCTTCTAAAGAGTGTCAGATTCACCCGGGTCCCTATCGACTAAAACTAACCTCCTCGCATGGGGACCAGTGCAAAGCACTATGCCCCTCCTAGAAGACAGGGGAATTAAGGGTGAGAAGGGGGTGATGGAAAATAACGCAGAAGTGTGGTGTCCAGCTCACACTCAAAGGGATGAGTGGAGTGGCTCTTACGCGTCCGGGCGAGGCTCAAAGACTGGCTTGTGCCGGAATAAATTCGTGTAATTAGTATGTACAAAGAGACACAGAGTAGACTGAAAACACCTTGAAGGCATGAAGATACAAAAACAGTCGTACGCTCCAAAGAGCAAGGTTCGTGATTATTCACCTCCATCAATATTATAATTACAAAAGGATCTTAAATTACTTGAGCGCAACATACTAGACGTTTTATATAGAAAGAGTATAGTGAGTTTAAATGACATGATACACCAATCAAGAAAAACCATAAAATGGCACCCATGCCGTAAATGATCTAACCAACTTTTCAATTGATTGTATAAAAATATTATGAGAATTAGACAGTTAATTAAAATTATTTGTTCTGTTAATATTATTATGATGACAATAAATATGTACTGATTTCGAGAATTTTTCTCAAAATTTAGACTCATCAGTGTCCAACAATCTAGTACTCTAACATTCTCAAAACCAAAAAATTCTCCCATATCAGCACAGGATTTTGCTAAAACAGATCCCTCATATTTTTGTGTTTATATGTGACTGAACATAATATGTATTCGTAAAGTCGGAGAGCTCACGACAGAAAATTTAGGGAAATTTTAGTATGTCTAGTTTTGATATTTTTCGATGTGGCTTGCTTCGAGTCATCACAAAACTACAGTCTTGCACTCTACCCAAGCGGTAACACCAGATGGAAGCCAAAAAACAAAAAAATTTCAAGTCGAGGTTATGATGGCTGAAACTTGGTAAAATGCTAAATTACATAATAAGTTATCAAATCATACCAGTCTTGCTAACCGCCCGCGCCACACAGTCTGTCAGAAAGCACTTTTTAGGGACAAAAATCTGCCTCGCCCACAAATTTAGACCGATTTTATTAGTTTTTTTTTTTTATTACTCAAGAGATGATCAGCTTTGAAGTCTCACTGACACTTTCTTTAATATTTCGAGACATGACCAACAAAAAAACTTGGTTACCATAAAGTGATGATATGAAGAATAAAAAAAAAAGGAAAATTATTCAGTTTGTTTCGATTTAACGATAAACGCATACATTTGTATGTAAATAATTAATACAAATATATAGCAAAACGATATTATGAAGAATTTGGAGACACATAACTTAACTTTTCTCTATAACTAATATGTATATTTATCTAGATTAGCCCTGCCCATGATTTAACAATAATTTCAATAATTTTTTTGTAATACTCAGGATATGACCAGATTAAAGGTTTTACTGCCACATTCTTAAATATCTCAAGACAGAACCTACAACAAAACTTTGTTACTAAAAAGTGATGAAATGAAGAGTAGAAAAAAGAAAAAATTATTCAGTTTGCTTCTATTTAACCATAAACGCATATGTTTTTATGTAAATAATTAATACATATAGATGGCAAAATAATATTATGAAAAAATCAGAGACACATAACCTAACTTTTCTCTATAACTAATATATATTCATGTAAATTAGCCCTGCCCATCATTTAGGAATAATTTCGATAATTTTTGTTGTATTTGCTCAGATGACCAGATTTAAGGTCTTACTGCCACTTTCTTAAATATCTTAAGGACGTTTATGCCACTCAGGGAAACTCAACCATTTCAGTATTTGCTTCGTGCAAGTGTATTGGTGCCACCTCGTATCATAAGTATGTCAATATTTCAGGACTTGTCAGGACTCAATGCATTGAGTATTGGGAAAATACAACTTTATTAATTTATTACGTTACTGAGCGCGAAAACTACAGGATAATTGACATAAACAGCAAGTATTGTAGATATCCGCCCCGTGATAAGTACAAGCTAAGAGTAGAATAGATAAATACAATTACGAAAGTTAAGTTCCAAAAAAGTGGGCAACATAACCTAAATTTAGTACAACTGAAGCAGAACAAAGTCTGAACAAACTGATGCCTACCAAATGTGACGCGATTTTGATGTTAGTGACTATCAATGGCGTCAAAACCGTTCGTTATCCGCCGTATTTTCATTATTGTGGCCATATATTTCACTCTTTATTCCGATTTCTCTTGCCAAAGGAAACTTTAAAAGATCCAATAACTTGTACAATGAGTAACTTTAATAATATATCACTTGAAAAGCAAAAACACGCATTGTCTTCAGGTATCTAACAACAAAGTCCCTCAAAAGTCCAGAAATTACGCACATTTTTGCCAGTACGGGCACTTCGGTCGATTTCCTTATCCCCTCCAACGACTTGCACGAAGCGAATAGCAGATAGTCATTGATATTTTAAATCATGGTTGTTAATTATCATTAGTTGACACTTAAATAACCTCAAAAACCTAAATATCAGAAAACTTACAAAAAAAAAAAAAAAAATTTTAGCATAATACGTAAAGTTGAGAAAAACTAAAACTTCATAACTCTATAGATATACCAAAAGCATGGCAAACTTTTTTTATATCAAGATATCTTTAAAACAGTACGGGCCATATTCCTCATCTTTTAGGAGATGAATCATAGTAACATTTCTCATATTGTTCAGAGGTTGGATTTACGTGTTAAAAGAGTCAACTTTAAAGCTTTATACCTTCAAAACGGCACAGCTGAAATAACTAAAATTTAAATATAACATACATTAATACCTAAAGAACTTATCTTCAAATTTGAAGACAATCGTATAAACGCCCTTAAGACATAACCAACAAAAAAACTTTGTTGCTAAAAAGCGATGAAATGAAGAATAGAAAAAAGGAAAAATTTTTCAGTTTGTTTCGATTTATCCATAAACGCATATATTTTTATACAAATAATTCATACATGTAGATAGCAAAATAATAGTATGAAAAATTTGGGGACACATAACTGAACTTTTTCCTATAACTAATATATATATATATATATATATATATATATATTTATCTCAATTAGTCCTGCCCATGATTTAAGAATAATTTCGATGATTTTCGTTGCAATGCTCAGAAGATGGACAGATTTAAGGTCTTACTGCCACGTTTTTAAATATCTCATGACAGCACCTACACAAAAAATTTTTTTCCTAGAAAAAATGAAGTATTCAATAGAAAAAAAAAACAGTTAATAAGTTTGGATTCAACCGCCGATATTAATCAGACCTAGAAAACGTCAGGCGAAAAATTTTACTGTACCCTTTCGGTATGTAGGTGTGTACTCAATTATTTCTGTACATATAGAAGTTTGTATGTAAGTATTTATGTGTCGATGTATTTGTTTATGGATGTGACAATGTTATTATATACCAATACATGTATTAAACATATGCGTAATCTCTAGTAAAAATGTTAACGTTAAGTCAATGCTGAATCAGCATTGAGAAAATTTTAAATCGGTACTGAATCAAAGGCAATTCAAGAAGGTCATTATAGTACAATCCGGAACAACTGTCAAAGTTGATTCTGCAATGCATTAGCGTATAATTTACGCTGTCTCGGAGGTATAATGAAATTAATGCCATGATCATTCTACACTTTATCAGCATTGATTCAGTCGAAAATGCACCATTCCTTGTTTATTAAACCAGCGTTTTATCTATATCAGAGAAATGTAGCTATTGATATAGATGTAGTACTGATTCAAATTTGGCTCAACGCTGATTTAACACGAAATCAACGTTGTAATGTTGGCTAGATCACAAAGTTCTTTCTTCTGTCGAATTAAAGTTGATTCATCATTGATTAAGCGTCGATTTAGGAATAATTTAGCATTTCTTTAACATTCAAATCAACGTTGATTCAGCATTTACTTAGAGTCGAAATTTCTAAAAGGGACTGGCTTCGAGACTATAGAAGATAGTCTTAAACAACGTAATGCAACAAGAAAATAAATAAGGACAAACTGTAAAAATTCTCATCCCGTCTCATTTCAAGTTCTCAGAAGCTTCAAAAAGTCTCGGAGGTCTTACGTATTTTTCCAAATTATCAAGAGTCTCGGAGGTCTCGTGACTCTTTCTGAGACTTTCATAAGTCTTGGAGGTCTACAGCCTCCTATCCAAAACTCCTGAGAGTCTCTCAAATGCCTTGTGATGTAACAAGAAATGTACGAGACAGGACTTTAAAATATAAGGTAGAAAGTCCAAGTGATTTCTGACGTAGAATTCCGGATTACAGAGTGGATTTCCACATAGAAATTCGCGTGGATTCTTATATAAATCTAAATATTAACATTATCAAATGGATTGACTCTATTGTTAAAGTATATATGAAGAAAAAATATTACAGCCTGATCAAGTCTTGGTATACTTGTATAATGTTTTGATACACGTGAAAAATCAGGTAAAAATCTACTGTGTCGAATCCATTATAATCCGATTGGGTTTCTAAGAAAATTTTCAGTAGGAAGTAGATTTGCTGGCTCATACTCCAAGGTCAAAGCGTAACTATAAGCGATTTCAAATTACTTATAAGAGATTTTAGACGAATATTCATTTTAGAGAAAAATTAGGTTATGTGTCTCCTGATCTTTTATCATATACAATTATTCATGAAATAATGTTAAATGTTAGTTTGCGAATCTGGACGAGATGTATAATTTCATCCATTTTTTTATTATTTGTATCATAATTTTTTAGTAATAAGATTTATGTGCAGGTTATGTATAATATCAAGAAAAATCGCGGTGAGATCTTAAAGCTCGTTATCTCCTTATCATGTGAGAAAATCGTGAAAATTGTTTTTAAACTGTACGAAAGGCTGAATTACATTGATCTGCATAAGTTCTAGAGAAAAGTGAGGTTGAGTATCTTCACACAATCATATTATTTGGATGTTGATATGCGTTTATTTTTCATGTGTAAATAAATACATTTATCGCTAAATCTAAAAAAAAAAAAGTTTTCTTTTTTCTATCACTTATTTTATTATTTGTGAGTACTCAAATTTTATTGTAGGTTATGTCTTAAAACATGAAAAAAGTGGCAGCGACACCTTAAAGCTAGTCATCTCCTGAGCATTACAACAAAAAATTATAGAAATTGTTCTTAAATTGTCGGCATGGCTAATTTAGAGTGAAAAATATCAGTTCTAGAAAAAAGTTGGGTTATGTGCCTTTCAATTATACATAATATTATTTTGTAATCTACATGTATCGATTATTTGTATAAAAATATACATGTTTATCCTTAAATTTCAATAAATTGAATAATTTTTCCTTTTTTCTATCATTTATTTCATTATAAAAAAAAAAAAAAAAATGTTGGTTATGTCTTGAGATATTTAAGAAATTGGCATTATGACCTCAAATCTGGTTATCTCCTAAGCATTAAAAAAAAAAAAATTATTGAAATCAGTCTAAACTTGTGGATGTGGCCGATCTCTGTCCCTAAAAATTGCTTTTTGACACACTGTGCGCTGATAGGGCAAAGTTCATCATGATCATGAAACGTGGCTTTATCGACAAATTACAGGAGGGCGTACGCATGGCCCATATTAATACCTACGAAACTTTTTCCTGTAGCTGTGTGTATAATATAAAGTAGGAAAAGTGCAGTCTTGCTACTCTCTAGTGCGGCAAACGCAGTCTTGCAGGCAGTCGAACGTACCCCCGGCCAGCACCTGCAGTCCAGAGCCGCGAGCGGTCGATCGATTTTTCATGCCTAAAACTAATTCTATTATGCTCAAAATTATATTGTCGCTTTCTCTTATGTACAAAATATAATACCTTTATAAACTTACAATAATCAGTAGGACCAACGCCGCACAGTGGCAGATTCAGCTCTTTTTTTGTTCAAAATCGTAAATCTCGTGATAGAAAGCAGATATCGACTTGATTATTTTTTTATTTTATTGATAAGATCATTGTGCATTATGAAAAAAAATAGATAAGTACATTTCATTGGTATAAACAATTATAATTTTGGCATAAACATGATTTTAAACAAAAAAAACAGAATCTCCCACTGTGCGCCGTCTTCAAGGCGACTAAGTACGCGTTGGTCGTCGATGTTTGATAAAATGAAAAAAATTCTTAATCATATAAAACAAACTATCGTCGTCATTAACTATAGTTTAATATTTATTCAAAAATAGAATAAATTAAAAGTAATCATCCAGCAACATCATTATCATTGTGTCCAAAAACACTATCGGTAACTGACATTTTACAATCGCTGTCATCACTTATAGCATCTTCACTGTAATTGTTTTCATCATATCGTTTATCATCATCATTACCACATAATCATCATCATCAACATGCTCATCATCATCATCATCACCCATTGGATTAGTTTCTGCATCGTCACGGTATCATCTAAAAAATAATTCTAAACATTAGCTTTAATAAATGCACTAATGATCAAAGTTATTACATTTTTATTATACCTTGAGAAGCACAGTCTTCTATGATGTCATTTACAGTTTTTGGCATTTGTACATCCTCAAACCACCTCATGACATGACGTACTTATTCTCAATCTCTTCTCATCCATACCGCGTCGGGATTTTGTTTGTGGGCTGTTCTAAGTGCGCGTGCCTCCGGAGACTTAATATATACGGTGCACAGCAGATGTTGTCTCAGCTTGGATCAACAAGGGGAAAGGAGCGATCCATCAAATTTTGAACGATTGATCTTAAAAATATTTAAATTGTCGTTACAGGTGTAGTTATCCGAAAATATGACCAAACGAGCTTTATTAGTAGACACTAATTTCTTAAAGCCATTCATGTGGCATACAAATTCTTCAACAGTATCAGATACAGTAGACTTCGGGATATCAGTTTGACCTAGTTCGATGGAAGCTTTGATAAATTTGTCATTTATTCTTAATAAGTGGAACGGTTTACTTTTGCCTTTGCAGTAGAATGCTGGATTTTAATCGCATCTACTTACGGCATGCCGGGCAGGGAATGCTAAGCATAAATTTGGTCCTGGTTTATCACTGAGTTGATTAACGTTAATGAATCCGTGCCGATTACCAGTCCCCATTTCCATCCAGACGTTCGTCTCATTATAAATGTTAGCCATATTACGGTGCATAATAATTTCTATTGGACAAAACAGGTATAAGGAGATTGTATCCTCTCCCTCAATTTTGTAACGATTACGTACGGAACGTTTTTAAATTCGAACCACATTAATACATAATTATTTGTAATTTATGCTATTTTAAAATCAGTAATGCATCATTGTTAATGACAACGTTAGTATGTTTCTCATTATTAGGATTTTTTTTCATTAAATCTCATATTGACTGTAATATAAAGCTTTATATGTATTTCTCACTGCACCACAACGAGCATCGACGATCAACGCGTACTTGATCGTCTTGAAGACGGCGTTTATCCAGCCTGATTATTGTAAGTTAATAAAGGTATCATATAACATGTATAAGAGAAAGCGACAATATAATTTTGTTGCATAATAGAATTAGTTTTGGGCATAAAAAAGTTGATCGACCGCGTGCGGCTCTGGACTGCAGGTGCTGGCTGAGGGTACGTCTCGGCTGCCTGAAGACTGCGTTTGCCGCACTAGAGAGTAGCAAGACTGCACTTTTCCTACATTATATTATACATACTGCTACAGGAAAAAGTTTCGTGGGTATTAATACGTGCCACGGGTACGCCCTCCTGTAATTCGTCGATAAAGCCACGTTCATGTTCATGACAAACTTTGCCCTATCGGTGCAAAGTGGGAGATTTTGCTTTTTTTTTGTTTCATAATCGTAAATCTCGCGATAGAAAGCAGATATCCACTCAATTTTTTTTTATTTTATTGATATATTGTTGTGCAGCAAGGAAAACCTATACTAAAAGTATTTGATTGTTGGAAACAATTATTATTTTGGCATTAACATGAAAATAATTTTGTAAAAAAACAGATACGGCTCTAAAAAATAAAGTACAATCACGATTATCTTAAAATTCAGTATAACTTAGTTTTTTGGGTCGCTGAGTACGATAAAAAGGTTATTTTTGAGAAATTCAAAATGGCCAATCCAAGATGGCGGATACAAAATTTTTTTTGTTCAAATATTGATAAGAACTGCAGTATGAGGGTTTTTTGGGTCGCTCAGTACGAGAAAAAGGTTATTTTTAAAAAATTCAAAATGGCCGATCTAAAATGGTGGGTAACGATTTTTTTTTATTTAAAAAAAATCAATTGCATTGGTTTTTGTGTCGCAAATTGTGAACATAAAGTTATTTGAAACGAAATTCAAAATGGCTCATAAAAGATGGTAGACATAATTTTTTTTTTGTTTCTTTTAAATCCATTGCAATCTGTACTACTGTTTTTTTTGTGGATTGCTGATTGCGAATCGGAAGCTCGTCTTAAGGATCTTGTATTAGCTGATTTAATGAAAAAATTGTTTTTGAACATGCTAATATAGATTATGACTATGAGGTCAAGAGGAAAGCATCAGCAGATCCATACATTTTATTTTTGATCACGACCTATTCATGAGGTACGTAATATGAAGTGCTATTGTACGTTAGGTACCAGACAAAAACTATGAAAATAAGAAGAAAATTCATTACAAAACTTTGTAGGAATTTTTTTTTACGTAAAAATAATAAAAAAGACTAGAAAAAGAGTATAATAGTTTATAATGGCATTTTCACCTCGCTAAACAAGAATAACCTTGCACTAAGTATTGTTGCTATAATTCAAGGAAATCTTTTACTATCACAGTCTTTACATAAACTTCATATACTTATTACTACAAAATAGTTATGGATTAGTGCTTAAGAATAGTGAAGTTTTCAGCATGTATAATCATACAGAATCCAAAACTAATGTACAAATATAATATATGTCAAGAATGCGTTTAATTTTATAACTCAGTTTTAGTCACTTTCATAATCTGAACTAATGCTTTCATTTGTATCGGCCTCATACTTAGCAGAATCATTTTTTTTGGGGGAAGTATCACTGAAATATTTTTAAGATACATGTATGACATATTATACTTTTAATACAGATATCACATTCTGACATTATTCTTACCTGCACTGAGAGAAGATCGGTGCAGCTGCTGACTCATAGGCAGCACAGTCAGGCTACGGTACTGCGGAGCGAAGTGAGTACCGGAGCGGTGCACTGGGCGCTCCGGTTTGGCTCTCTTGCAAGTATTATATAGTATGTGCTCTAAGCAGATACTATGTGTGACACTCACGAGAAAGCGAGACCGAAGCGCCTAGTGCACCGCTCCGGTGCAACTACTGTGCCGAATTCCGGATCATCAACTGTGTTGTCATTTGGCTTGATACTTGCACGTACGAGTTCAGCAGCTGCACCGATCTTCTCTCAGTGTGTTTGCTAAGAATCTGTTTATATCCAAGGGAACATTTGCATGTTTCGTCGCTTTTATCTTGTCATTTATTAAACTCTATGATATTAGAGGATCACTTATAGAGATATTAGAATAGAGTGCGCAAGGTATGCTGCTGCCTATAAGTGATCGCGTTAATGGGTACGAGAGAGACAGATTTGAAAGTTACCCTCCGTCTCTCTCTACCCGACCACTGTGATTGGCTCCTGCCGGCCCCGCCGCACAGTGGGACCAAACGCGATTTTTTGTGTCAAAATAAAATAGCAGCAGCTGTGATAATCCAATCAAGATGATTTTTTTTAGAGCTTCAAGCAAAAACACTATAGAATATAGGAAAAGTGGTCCAAACTGGAAAAAAACGGTGAATTGGGAGTGAAAACACCCCCTAAAGGCACCCCCTAAAGCATTCTCTTCAGAAGATCAATTGATTTTTAAACAATAGATGACATTTTTGTTATGTAAATAGTATCTTTATATGTTAAATGGGCTGCTGAACACGAATTCGACAATTACAGTTCAAAATTCAAAATGGCGGATCCAATATGGCGGCAACGAAAATTAAAGATCGGCCAAAATTTTACAAAAATTAGTTTATAAGGGTTTTTTGGGGTGCTGAACACGAATTCGACATTTACAGTTCGAAATCGGAAATAGCGGATCCAATATGGCGGCCAAGAAAATTGAAAATCGGCCAAAATTTTACAAAAATTAGTTTATAAGTGTTTTTTGGGCTGCGAAACACGAATTTGACAATTACTATATTTAAAATGACGGATCCAATATGGCGGCCAAGAAAATTAAAAATCGGCCAAAATTTTACAAAAATTAGTCCACAGCGGCTTTATTGATTGCTGAACATAAATTTGAGATTTCATTTTCATAATTTAAATTTGCGGATAAAATATGGCGGCCAAATGCATGAAAACAAACCGCCAAATCAGGCAAAAATCAATCTATTTTGATATTTGTGGTCGCTAAACGCAAATTTAAAATGAGAATTGGAAAATTTGAAATACCCAATCGTGTGTGGCTAACAAAAAAATGGAAAAGACTGATAAACAAGATTGTAATCAGTCTCTTGGGATAATTGTGGTAGCTAAACGCTTATTTAACATTACAATCCTACAATTGGAAATGGTGAATTAAATATGGCTA